>PGFW01004682.1:7972-18606 GCA_003123925.1 Haematobia irritans
TCTTTAGAAATAGTGAAATTTATTTAACTTACACTTTAGAAAAATATGTTTTTCATATGTTCCCGTATATAAATAATAAATGTGTTCGGACCACAATTTTTAAACAACACATTATATTTAAGTGCCAAACATGTAATATTCCTAAACTAACAGTAAAAATGTTTTGGTACACATATGTTAATATGTTAGATATATATTTGTTGGGACATGAATAAATAAAATAATATGTGTGAATGTAAAAACATATAATAAATTACACATTCGAGTAAACATATATAATGTTGTGATATTTTATTCAGAGAGAGAGAGAGAGAGTATAAAGAAAGAAATAGAGATGGAAACCGGAGGGTCGGCGAAAGATATCAACATAACACAGCGAGAGAATCAAAAGAGAGCATTTTCTGTGAAACCGCTTGATAAGACCAAAAATTTGATATGCTTAAGTCTAAATATTATTTAATTTGAATATTAGAATGAGTAAATATTCGGAGTAAAGACATTTCGCGAACCAAGAGAATAGACATTTTTTAAAAAATAGCAATGTGTTTTCGCCTTGAGAGCGAGCATTTTAATGTATGTGTGGAATGTGTCTTTTGGCATTATGGCACAATTTTTTCTTGTTCGTTACAAAAGAAATTCGACGTACGAAGAGTAAAGTCAAATATTCCAATTGCAATGTAAATTAAAAAAAAAACGGTTGGAAAATATCAAAAATTACAAAGGGGATCTTCATAAATAAACGAAGGGCCACTATTACTCTTTTTAGAGTTGGGACAGTAAAAATGAAAAACAGGAGGGACAGTAAAATGTATAAAAACAAAGTTTAGTTCCTCTTTATTAATAAGTAGTCCAAGAGGAGTTGACGGACACCTTCAAATATAAAAGCGGGCATTAAGTTCGAGTTACGCAGCAAAAACAATTGAAAAAGTTTATTTTCTTTCAAATGAATTATTAAAGAAAAGTAAAAGGGTCATTTTAGAGCGATAATACCAACTTAATACCGGCCTTAAAGGTAACAAGTATATACGGCCGTACGTTCGGCCAGGTCGAATCTTATGTACCCTCCACCATGGATTGCGTAGAAACTTCTACGAAAGACTGTCATCCACAATCGAATTAATGTGGTTTCTAAATTGTGAGTTAGTCCATATGTGGTATATATTAAACAAAAAAGGTATGTATAGGTAAGTCTACAAATAATTACCAATCGATATGGACTTTTACACGTTACGTAGAGAGCCAGAATTGAAATATGGGGGGCGCTTTTATGTGGGCTATATACAATTATGAACTTGATATGGACCAATTTTTGTGTGATTAGGGATCTATTTATCTGAGGGCTATATATAACTATAGACCGATGTGGACCTAGTTGGACATGGTTGTTAACGGTCATATACTAGCACAATGTACCAAATTTCAACTGACTCGGATGAAATTTGCTCCTCCAAGTGGCTCCAAAACCAAATCTCGGGATCGGTTTATATGGGGGCTGTATATGATTATGGACTGATATGGACCACTTTTGGCATGGTTGTTAAATATCATATATTAACATCACGTACCAAATTTCAACCGCATCTGTTGAATTTTGCTCTTCCACGAGGCTCCGAAGGTCAAATCTGGGGATCGGTTCATATGGGGGCTATATATACTTATGGACCGATGTGGACCAATTTTTGCATGGTTGTTAGAGACCATATACAAAATTTCAGCCGGATCGGATGAAATTTGCTTCTCAAAGAGGATCGGCAAGCCAAATTTGGGGGTCCGTTTATATGGGGGCTATACGTAAAAGTGGCCCGATATGGCCCATTTGCAATACCATCCGACCTACATCAATAACAACTACTTGTGCCAAGTTTCAAGTCGATAGCTTGGTTTCGTTCGGAAGTTGGCGTGATTTCAACAGACAGACGGACGGACATGCTCAGATCGACTCAGAATTTCACCACGACCCAGAATATATATACTTTATGGGGTCTTAGAGCAATATTTCGATCTGTTACAAACGGAATGACAAAGTTAATATACCCCATCCTATGGTGGAGGGTATGAAAATGAAATTAAGTACAAAACACGATAAGTTTTAAATGCACTTAAAATGGTGTTAAATGCTAGTAAAAAACTGTTCACGCCTAAATAAATTTATGTGTATATTATAAAATTGTTATGTATGTTTATACTCGACTACACGTTCTTCTTTTGTTAGAGTTTTTGAATTCCTTCCAAAATTTCAAACTTTTATACCAAAAACATTTTTTTGTTACAAAATTGTTTTTTTTGCAATAAAAAATAATATTTTATCCGAAAGCTCAGTCAATTTCGATTATATCAAGCACTGTTTCTGACTGTAAATCTTTAATAACCCACATTTCGAAGTTTCATTATAAAAATTTAATATAGTATAAATATAAATGTGTAAATAAAAAAACTTGGTTCGGTCGGAGCAGGGATTGAACCCATGACCCTTTGCATGCAAGGCAGACATGCTAACCACTGCTCAACGTGGCCAACAAATGTATGTTTCTGTTAAATAATGTTATGTTTGCATGGGCTCGTGGGTGCTGCAAACTATGCTATATGTTATAACGATATGCTGTAAGTTATAACGATAATTGTCTACTGGTGACTATAACAGCTACGTAGCCCAGTGGATAGTGTGTTGGCTTGCAAACTGTATGGTCCTCGGTTCGATTCTCCCTCCGTTCAGGTAAAATTTAAAAAAAAATCTAAAATTGAATAATTTCTTCAACATTTTTTGTATTACAGAAAAGGTGCCAAGAACTAAAAAATTTCGTGGAAGTGAAAATTATGTGAGGGAATGATAAAATCATATAAATGCTGTTATTGGCCAAACTTATCAGAAACTGCGTACGTTATGGGCTACACAATCATATACCCCTCAGGTTATTCGGTCGCTTCTGGTCAAGTCATATATTATGCCGGGACTGCTTTATGGATGTGAACTGTTCTCGAATTGTGATGCTAATAGTAAGTCTAATTTGAATAGGCTTTATAATAATATCATACGATATGTTTATGGTTTGCGACGCTATGACTCGGTTTCAGAATACAGGGATGCATTGTTTCGGGTATCGCTTGAGGAATTAATATTTATTAGAACTATGATGTTTTTGCACAAGATCATATATACGGGACGTCCCTCATACTTGTATCAAAGGTTGGTTTTTGCTAGGTCGAACAGGGGAAGGAGAATTATACCTTTTAGACGTACGAGCTTAGTCTCGGTATGGCATTTTTTTTTAAATAATGCCCGTCTCTGGAATTCACTACCAAACAGTTTACAACTAACCAGCAGCGCTGTAAATTTCAAGTTTTCGTTATTCAAAATTTTTAGTGTTTCTCGTTAGTGAATAGCCAAAGATATTTATTTATTTTTTTTTCGGAGAAAATTACGATCAATTTGTTTTTATATTTTTATTTTCCCAATTGTCTTTATTGTTTTTCATGTTACATTGTTTTGCATTCAATTTTCCTATCACATTGTTAGTTCTAATTTAGTACTTTTGTGTAATTTAATTTTTTTATGTTAAACCCCTATAATAATATCAATTTGTTATAGTTTTACGTTTTCTTACTTTAAAATACCTTACTTATTTTAAAATACCTCATCATGGATACGTTTCCTGCACTTTAATTATAAGATATTGTTCTTGTTGTGCAGGACATAATAAATAAATAAATAATAATAATAATAAAACAAACATATTAATGTTTCGGCAGTATCCAATAATATACACTGTATACTCATACTTATTCCAAAATATTTGAATTTTTTATGAAAATTTAGATAAAGGTTTTATCATAATTTTTCCTTTTGATAATATATAGATAAATATATATTAAAGCATATTGTTAGGTTAGGTTAACCTAAGCATATTGTTAATATCTCTGATAAAATAAAATAAATCTTATTTGTAGCAATATCCAAAAGATAAAACTCATCTCAAACACTGTAATATACATAGAGAGAATGAAGACGTAATAAAAGAACGAAATTAAAAAAATTGAAAAAAAAATACTTTCTAGTTGAAGCCGAGCATGAATTTGGAAAATTAAGTTGTCGTAAACACTTTTCAAAAAACTTTGATAGCATATGAAGACAAAAGTAGAAAAAACGAATAAATTAAAATTTGTTTGCTAGCATCAAGTATTTCTGATATTTGTTATGAGTTTTAATAGCACATTAAATTATATTTCTTTATTAAAAATTATAACCTCATAGCGTTATATCGATAGAAAGAAAGGTAATTGCTTTCGAAGACGAGTATCCTTAATTTTGTTTTAATATCATGCGAAATTTATACAAATAAGGTCATTATAATATTGATCTTGCTATGCTAAACATACAATCAAGCAACACTCATTGATAGGAGAGAAGTTAACCTCTTGCGGTACCACAATAGACTGAATGGTCTAAGTGAGCCCAAAATAACTGCCACTATACCAACCCAATATGTATCTTCTACGCCGATAGCCTCTAGTTCAGCGCTTCCCAAATGGGGGGAGCAGTGTCATTTTGGCTGAGCAGGTTTTGTATCATTAAATTTGTTAAAACAACACAAATTGTTAAGTTCAACAAACATTCAATAATATACTACAAAAGAGCCGAACCACTATCGTACATATCGAAATGATTAGTTTATAACCACAGTGCGAGAAAAGAATAGAAGTTACGATGCAATTCTATAAATTTTGTTGTAGGTTTTCCGATTAATTAGGTCGCTTCACTTTGTTTGCAACATGCTTAGAAAATATGATGTTTTGTCCATATGTTCCGATATAACCATATCTGTTCGGTCATCATATTTTTAAACGACATATATATTGTAAGTGCAAGGAAATGGTAACTCTTCCTAAAACTATCAATTAAAATGTTGGACACAATGTGTAATATGTTTAGAATGTATTATGTTGGGGCGATATGATTGTTTTCATAAAAATATAAGTGTGAAATGTCTAAACATAGATATAGAGTATTATCAAAATTTCGAGTAACATTTGAAAAAAACAGCAGTGCCTTGAGAGCCAGCATTTATCTTTGGTTAGTTAAAAGAATCGGAAGGTACGAGACAGTAGTCAAATATATTCAGGTTAAGGAAATTAAAAAAACAACGGTGGAAAATATACAAAGACCATTACAAGGGGATCTTCATAAAACTAACGAAAGAGAGAGACTGTGACTCTTTTTAGGAGTCTGGTGTCAAGTAAAAATAAAAAAGGAGAATAGTGAAAAATTAACAAGTAAAATGTATAAATAAATTAAAGTATTAGTTTCCTCTTTATTCACATTAAGTAGTCAAGAGGACTGTCGACTAGTTGCATTTTAAGATTCGCTGTTAAAGCGCCTTCACAAACTGTACTTCTCCGTCCAGCGCGAAACGGTCAAAATTTAAAAAAATTTCATAAAATTGTGAATGAATTTCTTAACACTCCATATTTGGCTATATACAGAAAACGGTCGGCCAGAAACTAAGGCAAGTATTATACGGCCCTCCCACCATGGGGCTTTGCGTAGAACTTCTACGAAAGACTGTCATCACACAATCGAATGGGAGCCACCGTGGTGTCAATGCTTAGCATGCCGCCGTGCATACACAAGGATGTCGTTGGGTCTCGACTTCCTGCTTTCGACCGAAGCACCAAAGAGGTTTTCAGCGGCTGGCATTATCCCTATCTCAAGTAATGGTGGTGACATTTCCGAGGGGTGTACAAAGCTCTCTCCTAGAGTGGTTTCACTGCAATGTGGAGAGCCGTTCGGTACTCGGCTTATAAAAGGAGGGGTCCCTTTGTCATTAGAGGCTTAACATAGAATCGGGCAGCACTCCAGTGATAGAGAGAAGTGTCACCAAATTCGTGGTAATCACAATGGAGCCTGGACTATAGTCTTACATGGTGAGCCTGATACATCGGCGTGGCCACCCTGACCCTAACCTACACCTAACCTGATCCCAGCAATCGAATTAGCTTTTGGTTTCGGTGGTATACTTATATGGGGGTCGCGGGTTTAGCATGGGGCCTATATACAATTATGCAACGATATGGTACCAATATTTGTCGTGATTGGGACATCGATGTTGATCTGAGGCTAAGTATAACATAGACCGACTAGGACAATAGTTTGCCATAGTTGTTAAAGACCCATATTACATGATAAACCGCGTACCAAGTTTGCAACCGGATCGGAGTTAGCGTGATTTCAACAGACGGACGACGGACATGCTTAGATCGCTCAGAATTCACAACGACCCAGAATATATATACTTTATGGGTCTTAGAGGCATATTTTCAATGCTGTTACAAACGGAATGACAAAGTTAATATACGCCCCATCCTATGGTGAAGGCTATACACATTTCGTGGAAGTGAAAATTATGTGAGGGAATGAGCACAATCTTCTTTGGGGAAAATTCTTCCAAGCATATAATATTTTTGGGCCCAAAATGCTTCCAAACGTATAATATGTTCACATAAAACTAACATATTAATGTTTCGGCAGAATCCAATAATATATGTGCTTCCTGCTAAATATGTTTGGAACGTATGTTAGAGAAGAGATTTTTGTTTTTTATGAGGGTGCAACGGCAAAATTTCTTGCTAAAATATCACAACCAGTACCCCACTTTGTATTCACACATTTTTAAAATATTGCAACCATTTTCGTCACTTTTAGACATGAAGTCAAAATATCTGTCGTGCCTTCATGTTGAAACTGATTTGATGCGTATTTTATCAGTACACCCAGAAAAAAGTGACCCCTTCTTTAAGTTAAAATGAACTCCTGGTGAAGAAAATTGAACTTCGTATAGCGCCAAAGACATTTTTATTTGTTTGAACGTTGTGATTTTCGTAGAAATTAGGTAGAATGCATCCATATATTAGTTAAAATTTTCCTATATTTATGTACCACTATACTACAGAATGAAAAAAATTAACTGGATTGAATTCATATATGGAATGATTTTATTGAACTTTTTTCACTCATTTGGACAAATCTTACATATTTGTGGTAAACCTTTCATTACGCCTCCATCAAAATAAAGACTGCTACCGCTCTCGTTTTAAATACAGTTTTATTTTTTTATATGGACATTTTTTCTTCAATAAAAGACATGCTTTATTAATATGTTAAATATATTTATTAAGAATTAACAGCATCGACTGGCCTTGAAATATTAGTTTATTATTCCACTATTTCCAATGTCCATGTAAAGTTACCAACTGTAAAACGTAATGATTTTCTTCTTCTTGTTCCTTTCACTTTTAATAAGATGCTGCGTAACGAGTTTGTCCTCCTTTTACAATTTCAATACCTACAAATATAACAAATCATAAACCATGTATTTTTCACAAAAGGTTAGCGTCACTGTATGAATGTTACCTGATAATTGAAGATTCCAAAACGAAGACGAATGGAGGGGTTGTTATTCTACATTGATAGACTTATTGTTTGTTACACTGAAAAAACAGTGAACCCACCAGGAAAGATAACTTTCGATTAATTTTAGAAAATTTTGAATTTTTTTAGAAAATTTTAACTAAACAGTATTACAAGCGCTGGCATCACTCCGATATGGTAAAAATAAGTAAATATTTTTCGACAAATTCAAGAAAATTTATTAGACATAACTAAGTTTTTGCACTTGTTAAAGAAAATTTTGTAGTTTTAAGAGAAATCTTGAAGTTCAAAATTGCAAGAATGTCTTTAGTGCCATACTAAGTTCATGATGGACCCATTTTTGGTAAAATTTACAAATTTAAAGAAATAATGAACTATTTTGTGAGAAATATGAAATTAGGAAACCTTTATGCTTCATTTTTGTATAATTTTTTCCTGTTTTTTAGTTCATTTAACTAACGTAACGCAAAAATTACTTTGAGTAACAGTAAATACTTTTTCCAAACATAATGATTCTATGAACTAATATAAAGTTAAATTGGCTTTAGTGAAATAGAGAGTTCACTTTTTTTGAGTGTATTTATGTTCAATAATTTTTCTCACTAATTTAAAATAA
This sequence comes from Haematobia irritans, assembly GCA_003123925.1. Lineage (NCBI taxonomy): Eukaryota > Metazoa > Arthropoda > Insecta > Diptera > Muscidae > Haematobia > Haematobia irritans. Next base: position 16,012 of record PGFW01004682.1, read on the forward strand.
CAAATATTTTATTTGTTATTTATTATATTATTTTACTATATTATTTTTTAACAATCTCTCCGTATACCATAACAACGCGATTCCAACAAAAAAACAACCCACGCGCAAACATATCGGTTGCATCGATGACAGGTATCGATTACAGGTAGGTAAAAGAAATATAGGAAAATTTCCTATATTCTTACAAGTGTGTTTCCTTAAGTTTTGAAAGTATTGAATACTTCTTAGTACGAATGAACTAAAATATTTTTCTATGTCAAGTGTTATTCGTGTGTATGATAAGCTTTCTATAATAAAGGATGTCAGTGTTATCGTTTTATAAGAAATTTTACTAAATTTGAGGAAAGCTTGGTTTTAGTTCGGGTTTTGTTTATTTTTACGAATGCTTTGTTATCAGTGAATAAAATTTTCTTCTTCAAGTAGTAAAATTCTTTATACCCAAGCGAAGAAAACAGTATTAGTAAAATTCCATGCCTTATTCTAGTTAATGAACTATTCCTAACTGCTTTCAATTTAGGATTTTTTTACTGAAACAAGTAAATTTTATTATTTCACACACAAATTTAACTTAATGGAAATAAAATGCGCTAAACTAAATTGATCAACATTTTTTCCTTTAGTTTCGAAGGCACTTTTTTCTGGGTGTAAGAGTACCAAATATTAAAAATCTAGTTAATGAAAAGAACACTAATTGACAAACTCTTTAAATTAATTTTCATTAACATTGTTATTTTTAATTATTTAATTAATTATTGTTAAACATATATTTAGCTTTTCTTAGTATTTATTTCTGTTTGTTTGGGTAAACAAAATTTGTTTGAGGTTGGGGGGCGCAACGAAATTGATACATTTTTTTGGGGGCGCGAAGCAAATTGGTTTTTGGAACTCTGCTCTAGTTGCCTGTATCATTATAAATAAGTTTATTATAATTTGTAATTATAATAAATAAATAAATAATATTTATCTTCTTCAGATTCAAAAACCACACGATATCTCTATAAACAATTCCCAAAATATCAACAATATTTATATACGAATATAAAAAATTTTAAAAATGTGCATTTCTAGAAATGTATTTCTCTCACACTCTTCGCAAATCACATAAATCAATGGGAATATTCGAAACGAGCGATGATCATCAAAGCGAAAACGGATACAATTGTTCACATGTCATGTTGCGGAAAATCATATTCGAAAATACCAATGGACATTAATATTTTCTCATGAATAAAAAACAAAACACGACCTAAACTATAAATAAAACACTTTCATGGCAAACGAAACAATAACCACGACACAATTCAAACTACTTAAGAAATAAAAAAACACAACAATCCTTTGTCATTGCGCACATCAGAAATCAGCTGCTAGTGTCACTTCGTTAGTTTCGCCTTCACACTTTCTACCATACAAAAATTTACCAAATTCAAATTCCTAAAAACAATGAGCACTTTATTTACACTCAACACAATCACTTTGAAAACAGTCATTGTTAGGATTTCTTTTCGCGGACTTTTTCCATTTAGGGTAATTTTTTAAAATATCTAAGGATCCCAGGATTCCGCTCAAACGAAAACTTTCTTTGATGTGGTATTATAATTAGACATTTGAACAAATGAAAAATGCCCTCTGGTCTTGGTTCTAAGGCGGTATGTGGAAACCTAACAATGTGTTTTATTGATGGAATTTTTACATATTTAAAAATAACGCTGTGTCAATATGGGATTTTTATTTGTTCCAAAAGATTCGGTTCCACTCTCGTAAACGCAGTCAATAGTGAAATTGACAATATTTTTATGGAACTATGTGTATTTGTCAATATTACTTAAAGGACTGCGTAATCATAAAAAAAAATTAAATTAAATTAAATAAGAGAAGAGAAGTTGTTGAAATTGATTGATCCAAATAATTTTTAATTGAAATGTCTCAATCACAAACATGATAGTATCAATCGCCAAAGTAAATTAAAAACTTAATTGTTCCAAATTACAAAATTAATTGATCCTATTAATTTTTGTGATTGATTTTTGTTCCAATTAAAAAATTTGTTGAACCAATTAAATTTTTAATTGAATATTTTTTAAAACTCAATTAAATGTCTTCAATCACAAACATGATAGTATCAATCGCCAAAGTAAATTAAAACTTAATTGTTCCAATTACAAAATTAATTGATCCTATTAATTTTTGTGATTGATTTTTTTCCAATTAAAAAATTTGTTGAACAATAAATTTTTAATGAATATTTTTTAAAACTCAATTAAAATTTTAATTGGAAAATTGGTAATATTTTTTCTGTGAAGGAATGAGAGTTTTTCATTAAAAACTTCCTTGCATTGATTATTAAAATATTAAAAGTTATACAATTGCAAACTTGGTTTATGTAAAATGAAAAATTATGATAAGGTAAAATCACCCATTACTGAAGCTGAGAATCGGTTTCATAAAAAATACTCACGATTACAACTCAAGAGGTTACACTTGGAACTTTAAGGCCGTTTTCGTTCTCGCAAAAAAATAGGTTGCATTAGTGTTACACTACTTGATTAGATGAAACGAGAGCGTAGGATTGGAGTCGAAATGAAGATTCCGTCT
>PGFW01004691.1:43081-53292 GCA_003123925.1 Haematobia irritans
CACTTAGACTATTGGGTCCCTTGTGATACCACCAGTGGTAACTTTCTCTCTTATTACCGAATGCTTCCCGATTCCATATTAAGCTCAATGACAAGGGACCTCCTTTTTATAGTCGAGTCCGAACGGCGTTCCACATTGCAGTGAAACCACTTAGGAATGCTTTAAAACGCTCACAAATCTCGCCAGCATTACTGAGGTGGGATAATCCACCGCTGAGAAACTTTTTACATCTTTTGAAAATTTATTTTCGTGGTGAAACAGTTTATTTGGAAAAATGTGTATTATTTTTGAGATAAATTCTGATGTCTTTTAAAAGATATTAAAGGGTGATACGGTCAAAATTTGGTCAATATAAACTTGACGTATTCCTTTCAATTTTGCATTTAAACACCCCTCATTTTGAAGGTGTGTGTCTGTAGAATTTTGCTCCTATTTTGATTTTGGAATTCACTCTTCAGTTGTCAAAATGCCGTCCAAGCAAGAAGAGCAGCGTATCAAAATTTTGCTCGCGCATCGCGAAAATCCGAGCTACTCGCACGCAAAGCTGGCAAAATCGCTAAAAGTTGCCAAATCAACCGTTACAAATGTAATTAAAGTGTTTTGGGGAACGTTTGTCGACAGCCAGGAAGTCTGGATCGGGGGAAATCGAAAACCGGAAGCCGCTGAGACGACAAAGAGAGTTGCCGGTAGTTTCAAGCGAAACCCTAACCTCTCTCTCCGAGATGCCGCAAATAAGCTGGGTATATCGTCAACAACCGTGCATCGAGCCAAAAAACGAGCCGGACTATGGACTTACAAGAAGGTAGTGAGTCCAAATCGCGATGATAAACAAAATACGACGGCCAAAGCGCGATCCCGGAGGCTGTACACGACGATGCTGACGAAGTTTGACTGCGTGGTAATGGACGACGAAACCTACGTCAAAGCTGTCTTTCCTGAAGAAACACGGTTGTTCCGTACTGTTTTGCCGGATTTGGCATCTTGCCATTACGGTAAAAAGGCCATGGAGTGGTACGCCGCCAACAACGTGCAGGTGGTTCCCAAGGACAAGAACCCTCCCAACACGCCAGAGCTCCGCCCAATTGAGAAATACTGGGCTGGTCAAGCGGAACCTAAAGAAGACCAAAAAAACTTGCTAAGGACGAGCAGCGTTCAAGGCAAACTGCGCTTTCTGCGGATCTCTCTTTTTTGGAACGTGGAAGATCTCCAAAAAAAAATGAAGAAAAATTTGAGTCAAAAGCAAATAGCAGCAATGTTAAACGTTGCACAACAAACAACTTTTGACCGTTTAAAAACTATGGAAAGGAGTCAAAAGTGTGGAAAATGGGTGCCACATGAAAAAACGATCATTTCTTACCGGTATACCTGGTATGAGCGGGAAGCGATCACTTTCGTGCAGGCGAAGCAATTATTTTTATCTTTCCGGTCTTTCGTTTTTCTGTGGGCATTCGTGAGCTCTTGCATTTTTTGGAACGTCAAAGAAAAACAAAACATTGGGAAAACGGGTAACGCAAACGTTATTCATTTATTACAGTATGTTTCTTTTAAATAAAGTTTCTTTGAATCATCTTGTGGGCGCCGATAACTATTCTTTATAAATATAACTGCTATTGATTATGGGGTCCTTGTTCGTTAATGATGATAGCGATAATTGTCCCTTGATGACAATGACAGCTACGTGTCGGCTTACAAACTGTATGGTCCGCGGTTCGATTCTCCGTCCGAGCAAAAAGTAAAATTTAAAATTTGTGTTAATCGAATAGTTTCTTCTACATTGTTTGCAGAACAGAAAAAAGTCTAATAACTGACTAAACCTAGTAAAGTGAGGAAGATGTGAGGGAAGATGCAATTAGCCAGAAATGAAAACGTATGTTTTGAGTTCTGTCGTTATGACATTGTTTTCACATCCTTCCCCATTAGAATCTTCTTGTTAAAAAAAAAAAAAACGTTTTGTTGTGATAAAGTCTAAAATTTTCATTGTTGTTGTTTTTAAATTTAAAGTTTAAATTTTTCTTAGAAATGCAAGGAACTATTACCGAAAAAGATCAATTAATAAAATTATTGAATTCAATTTTTTTTTTAATTAACTTGATGAAATTTTTCATTACGGTATTTTGATTAAAATAATAAACGAATTGAAAAAAAATCTCACAGTGACAAATCGATTCAATTTCGTTAAAAAACTAAAACTTTAAAAAAATATTTAGTGCCTTGAGACATACCCCTATTCTCAATTATTTCGCTAACCACTGTGCCTTGTTTTTCGTCTTTCCTAGATAACAGTTTCCTTGTTGTAACACAAGTCGAAAAAAAAAATAACCTAAGAAACTTTTCTACCACAAACATTAGTAGCAGCTAAATCTTATGGGTCGAAGAAAATTTCTCTTCACTTTTTGTATGAATGTTGGCCACAAGTGCCCAACATATTGAAATTTTCTTAGAACAGAAATAATGTGGTGGTTTGCCTATCATAACCGGAAACATGAGGAAAATAGTCTACAATGCACAAGAAACCAAAATTTGTTTTTCTCTATGGCACAATATGTTGCTAAAGTTTTAGGGGAGTTGGTATAAAAATGGGAGAAATTTTCGGCGAGTATTTTATCGTTTTAAATTTATAATTCAAATTCTGCTGATTACATTTTGTATTAATTTTCTGCTATATACCACAAATTGAAGTAAGAGCTGGTCCTAAAAAAGCTGACATTCGCCTTCAACCTTATACCGAGTCTTCCAAGCTAAGAAAGATATTGGCATTCACTCCCTCTACTCTGGGTAACATTAAATCATCTTCGGGTTAATGGATAGCGTCTCGCGAGAAGACTTTGGAGGTATAATGCAGGTACAGATTGCTTTAATGTAAAGTTGTATCTATTACCTTTAGACGTATTGGTCAAACATTCACATGGTTCACCCCAAACGGATTTTGTTTTTCGGTGTGTACCCCGGCTAATGTTAAACTCTCAGTGAATAAGTAATTAGTCGAGTATTGAACAAATTGAATCTTTTCGGAAATTATTGGCCTTAATAGACCAAACCCCATCGTATTCATATGTAACCCAATTATTATTCCTAGCATGTTTTTTTACAATATAATAGGCCTGTGATTCACCATACTTGTCGTCGTCGTAATCATCTTCTTCTTTTTTTCTTGTCCACAACGAGTTAGCAATTTATACTTCTTCTTTTCTGCCACATCATGTTTCTCTCCACATTTAAGCCTTTAATTAGGGTCATAAATCTTAAAGAAGCACACTTTCAATTGGAAGTTGAACCCGCGAAAACAGTGTTGGCCGTAAAATACACGCAACCATAAGGTTTGTTTGCTTCCTTCTCGTGAAGGGAGAAAATATCCAACGAAGGCGTATATTCATAAGACAGAGGACACCAAAAAAAAAGTAAAATGAAAGAACATAAAAAACAAACATCACAACAACAGCACCAAAGGTATCTAATAATAGTCGCTGTGGCAGCACACCACATGCACAAAATTTGGGAAGCAAAAGAAGATTGAAAAAGCTATGTCCGAAAAACATCTCCTAGGAAAATGGGTAAAAAAGTCGAGAATGAAAACATTGGTCGTAGCAAAAAAAAAAAAAACAAAGTCCTTCTGTTGCCAAAGAAATGTAACATTTGAACTACTCGTACAGAGTACAAACCGAACCACACATTTGCTCATGTTCTAGATATTTACGGGAAAGGGCTCTCTTCTAAAGATGGGAGGGAGTAAAGAGAAGCATAACCTTACAGTTGGTTCATTCGACCATTTTTTGCTCCATTTATGCCATCAAAAGAAAAAGAAAGGCAACGGCAATAAACTCCTCTCAAAAATGAAAAACGAGCATCAGTGAACGTTAGTTGGATTTTCGCATATATGGAACCGTGTTTCGAGAATTACGTTTATTACATAAAAAAATATATTTTAATTTAATAATAGATATGGTCTCATAATGTAAAAATGGTGAAATTCTTAGTCGGTTTTTACATTTTTTTACTTGAAACATGGTAAAATGTCTACTTGAAGTCGAGTCTAAATTTGGAAATGTCTGTTATCGTTAACACGTTTTTAACAGACATTAATAGCTCAAGAAGAAAAAAAATGAAAAACGTATAATTTTGTTATAATTGTTTCCTAAAATCAAAAGCTCAAATTTAAAAGAGAATTGCCTTTACTTCAATTCTCCGCTTATTTGGCTCTGAATCACGGTTGCCACAGTTGGCAACTAGTAGATTTATTCAATTTATTGAGAAAATTTTCTATAATAAAATTGTGAAAAAATTTTCTAAAATAATAATATTTTGAGAAAATTTTCTATAGAAATAAAATTTTGACAAAATTTTCTATAGAAATAAAATTGCGACAAAATTTTCTATTGAAATAAAATTTTGAACCAAAATCTTCTATAGAAATAAAATTTTGACAAAATTTTCTATAGAAATAAAATTGTGACAAAATTTTCTATAAAAATAAAGTTTTGACAAAATTTCTATAGCAATAAAATTTTGACAAAATTTTCTATAGAAATAAAATTTTGACAAAATTTTCTATATAAATAAAATGTTGACAAAATTTTCTTTAGAAATAAAATTGTGACAACATTTTCTATAAAAATAAAGTTTTGACAAAATTTTCTATAGCAATAAAATTGTGACAATTTTGACAAAATTTTCTATAGAAATAAAATTGTGACAAAATTTTCTATAAAAATAAAGTTTTGACAAAATTTTCTACAAAAATAAAATTTTGACAAAATTTTCTATAGAAATAAAATTTTGACAAAATTTTTTATAGAAATACAACTTTGACAAAATTTTCTATAGAAATAAAATTTTGACAAAATTTTCTATAGAAATACAATTTTGCCAACATTTTCTATATAAATAAAATGTTGATAAAATTTTCCATAGAAAGAAAATTTTGACAAATTTTTTTATACAAATAAACTTTTGACAAAAATTTCTATGGAAATAAAATTTTGATAAAAATTTCTATGGAAATAAAATTTTGACAAAATTTTCTATAGAAATAAAATTTTGACAAAATTTTCCATAGAACTAAAATTTTGCAAAATTTTTCCATTAGAAATAAAATTTGACAATTTTCTATAGAAATAAAATTTTGGCAAAATTTTCTATAGAAATAAAATTTTGACAAAATTTTCTATAGAAATAAAATTTGACAAAATTTTCTATAGAAATAAAATTTTGACAAAATTTTCTATAGAAATAAAATTTTCACAAAATTTTCTATAGAAATACAATTTTGCCAACATTTTCTATATAAATAAAATTTTGATAAAATTTTCCATAGAAAGAAAATTTTGACAATTTTTTTATAAAACTAAACTTTTGACAAAAATTTCTATGGAAAATAAAATTTGATAAAAATTTCTATAGAAATAAAATTGTGACAAAATGTTCTATAAAAATAAAGTTTTGACAAAATTTTCTATAGCAATAACATATTGACAAAATTTTCTATAAAAATAAAATTTTGACAAAATTTTCTATAGAAATAAAATTTTGACAAAATTTTTTATAAAAACAAAATGTGGACAAAATTTTTATAGAAATAAAATGTTATTGTTGTTTTTTTGTTTTTTGATCTCAGCTTAAAGCCATGCACTGACTAAACTACAAGTGTAGCTTAACCAACAGAGGAAAAGTATGCTTGTCAAATTTATTTGGGCCAAGCCCTATAGACTGCAAGATGGTTGGATGTACAGCTGTTTCGGAATTACCACATTCCTCATCAGCATCCTATATTGGCAAAACTATCAACCAATTATCAGAATAATTCGGGGTAATTCACTCAACCCAACGTGTACTACACTCGAACCTCCCGAAAAGGTTTGAATAGTCGGCTACTGCCTAAAACAAATTTGCCAGCATATCTCTTTTCCTTTGCCAAACTCAAATCATCGATTTGTATGTATTTGGCTGGGTTTGTTTTTGAGCGTGCTTCCTCTATCTTCATTCGTTTTGTTTGTTATTGTTGGCTTCTCTTCAATCGTTATTGTTGTTTTTTTTGTTTTTTGATCTCAGCTTAAAGCCATGCATTGACTAAACTACAAGTGTAGCTTAACCAACAGAGGAAAAGTATGCTTGTCAAATTTATTTGGGCAAAGCCCTATAGACTGTCTCTTATACAAGATGGTTGGATTACAGCTGTTTCGGAATTACACATTCCTATCAGCATCCTCTACTTGCAGCAAAACTATCAACCAATTATCAGAATAAATTCGGGTAATTCATCAACCCAACGTGAACTACACTCGAACCTCCCGAAAAAGGGTTTGATAGTCGGCTACTACCTAAACAAATTTGCCAGCATATCTCTTTTCCTTACTATCAAACTCTTTTTCGGGAGGTTCGAGTGTAGTTCACGTTGGGTTGAGTGAATTACCCGAATTCTGATAATTGGTTGATAGTTTTGCTGCAAGTAGAGGATGCTGATGAGGAATGTGGTAATTCCGAAACAGCTGTACATCCAACCATCTTGCAGTCTATAAGGGCTTTGCCAAATAAATTTGACAAGCAATCTTTTCTCCTGTTGGTTAAGCTACACTTGTAGTTTTAGTCAACTGCATGGCTTAAGCTGAGATCAAAAACCAAAAATAAACAACAATACGATTTGAAGAGAAGCAACAATAACAAACAAAACAATAAAAGTTTGACAAAATTTTCTAATAGAAACAAAATTTTGAAACAAAAATTGTAAATTTTCTACTAGAAATAATGTTTGCAACAAATTTTAATCAGAAAACTAACACTCCTATGACAACATATCTTCCATCAGAATAATAAAACATTTCATGAACACAAATATTTAACTCTTTATAGAATATAAAATTTACAAAGAATTTCTATATTAAGAAATACAATTTCTGGCCAAACATTTTCTATATTATAAAAAATTTGGATATAATTTTCCATAGAAAGAAAATTTTGACGATATTTTTTTATAAATTATATTAACTTTTGACAAAAATTTTTCTATGAAAGTAAAATTTTGATAAAAATTTCTATGGAAATATAAATATTTGATCAAAATTTTTCTTATGAATAATAAATTTTGACAAAATTTTCTATATAAACTAACTTTTGCAAAAATTTTCGGCATAAGAAATATCTAATTTTGGAAAAACTTTCCATAGAAATAAATTATTTGAAAATTTTCTATTAAGAAATAATAATTTGACAAGAATTTATCGATAACATTGACTATGTTTATAGGAATACAAATTTGACAAAATTTTCTATAAAATAAATTGCAAAATTTTCTAGAAACAATTTAATTTCTACTAGAAATAAAATTTTGTACAAAATTTTTTATAGAAACGGAAATGTGACAAAAATTTTTATAGAATATAAATGTGGACAGAAATTTTTCTTATAAATTGTTTGACACAGTAAATTTTATAGAAAATAAAATGTTGACAAAATTTCCTTAATAAATTGTTTGACAAATTTTTTATAGAAATTTTAAAATGTTTTGATAAATATTTCATATGAAAATGAAATTTTGACAAAAATTTTATAGAAATAGATTTATTGACAAAATTACGGTGTAGCGGTGACTGCAGAAACGAACAGCATCCACACGAAACTCAAGCATACAAAATGCCAGAAGATGGTTAGTGGCCACTCAAGCGAACATATTGGAATAAATATTTAAAAACAAAATCAATAATCATTGTGTTCTATGAGCCCAAGCGAACAAAATTAATAACAGAATAAACATAAAATCTAGGTCAACAACACTCAAAAATATTTTTAAAATTTTTTATAGAAATAAATGTTGACAAATTTTTCAATAGAAATAAAATTCTTCATAAATTGTCTATAGAAACAAAAATTTGAGCAAAATTTTTATAGAAATAACATTTTGACAAAGTTTGTTCTATTAGAATGAAAGTTTTGGACATACATTGTTCTATAGAAAATAAAATTTTGATAAAAGTTTTCATAGTCAAGATAAATTGTTGATAAACATTTTTAAGTTGGAAATTATAACTTTTGGAACGAAAAATTTCTGAATGGATATAAATTTTGAAAAAAAAAATTCTATGGAAATAAAATCTAAAAAATTTTGGTAATTATTTTTCGCGATTCCGATAGTCAACGAATTTGTCCATATTAATATAATGGCCCCATATAACTAACCGACCTCCAGTCAGTATATAAGTCAAATAATCCATGTTTTTAATGGTTATTGCCATACTTGCCATATTTTATATAAGCCAAAAGATGTTCGACTGTTTCGAGCACTCATGAGGAACAAATTTCATTCGATCCGGTTTGAATTATATATTGGAACCCCTCGATCAAGAGTTAGAGATCAAGATAGTTATTCATTCAAGCAAAAAAGCGGTAGGCCAAATGTAATGGTGTGTTTTTTTTTTTGTTTTTAATAGCGCGACGAAGGCGCACAAAATTGGCGTTAGAAAGCAAATAAATTTTGTCGATAGGCCGGGAATTTCTGGAACTACTGTTCAATATATATCAAATAACAATTTTTAATGTTATTATCATATGTTTTATATATTTATATATATAACCCCCATAAAAACAGACTCCATAATTGAGTTCTCGGGAGCCTCATGAGTGAACTAATTTATCATCCAATCCCTGCGTATAAACCGATCAAAAACTAAATTTTGGAACCTACATTGAACCGATGTTTTAACTGTGTTCTGTACTTTTGATTTCGCTCAAGTTTCCTTTGGTTTAAAAAACATTCAAACTCAATATAAAGTATTGTCGTATAAATTGTATACACAGTATAAGGTACGTATACTGTGTGGTTTAAACTTTCTCCACTGCCAGTTTCCTTCGTTCAATGTTTTTTGGTGGACTTCTAAGTCTTGTTTGCCAAATTGTGTTTTTCAGGTCAGTAGGCAACAATAGCTTTAAATGACATACAGCATAACTCATATAGCGGTCACTCTCGTGTCCTCATACAGTTGGAAAATTCGTTTCGAATTAATATTTCATAAGGAGGCCTTAAACAGCAAATTTATTTTTAAGTCACGAAAGGGTAAGTTTTGCTAGCCATTTGGATTCTTTAGCCGATAGCCTCAGGTACTACGGTGTACACCTACACTGAAACGATAATATTGCATAATACGCAAGACTATCTAACCAAAATATTTGACAACGTTCATTTACTACAAATATAAAAACAAATTCCGTTGAAGTAATGATTTAAAATTAACAGAAAGTTCACAATCTTGATTGGCTTCAAATGATTTCGTTTCTCTTGATAGAGATGATAATCTTTAACGTAAGGTAAATTTTCCTTAAAGCCAACCTTAAAAAACAACATATTAGATTTAAAAACAATAACTTTATATGAAACTGAGATGTTGTGAATTTTTGTTAATTAATTTGAAATAAAGAAAATACTTTGAGTATATGATTAAATTATAATTTTTAGCCTGACATTTTTTTGTAACCGTATGAAAAGATTCTCTATCACATCAAAAAGTTGATGAAAATTTACAGTGAGTCCTTTCTTCTTATAATTAAGTGATTCGACCAAACTAAAAAAGATAAAAACGCTTTTCAAAATTAGTAGATTTGTATTCAATACTTATATTTAAAGATGTTTTTCGCTGGAAAGTAGCATAGGATGCTATTTGAAGTTCAATTTGAATTTGGAAATTGAAGCGTTGTCGTTAACGATGTTTTAATTGAAGAAAACAAGCTGAGAAAACATTAAATTAAAAATTTTTTTTCGTAAGAACCAAAGTACTCAAAACCTCAAATTTAAAGAGAATTATGTCTAAAAATATCCTTATTACAATTCTCCCTCGCTTGCTTTTGGCTCGGAATCAATACCAAAAATCATTAGTGGTAATGACTAAAATCTGTTGGAACCGCAAACAAAGCAAAAAAGGTTACTTGGATCCAAAGATTTTATCCTTCGCCTTAATGATTTGTATGGATTGTCTAGCCAAAGATGCGGTCTTTGAAAATAAAGAACATTTTTGGCAGACATGTGTGGGTTTAAATCCTAGGACCAATAAAATTAATAATTTTTTTATCGAATTTTCTTTCTGCCTTATTATTTATATAATCTATTCACGTTTTTTTGATAAACAAAATGCCAGTTTAAAAATCAAATATAACGATGACTTCAAAAGTATTTTTTTTTATTCCAATATAACTTTAAATTTAAAAGATGCTAAACTTCAAATAAGTATTAG
>PGFW01004692.1:0-10163 GCA_003123925.1 Haematobia irritans
ACTCAGGACCAAACCCTGGAGACATATTGCCAAAGATCACCATGTGTTATCTAGTTCCCTTTCTGTTTTGTGTTACAATATACAAAAAAAAACCGATATGCACTAACTTAAATAATACCCTGTTCCACAGTGAGTGGCCGCAGGGTAAAAAAAAATAAAATTTTTATAAAAGATATTTTTTTTTAAACTTTGTTAAAGTATTTTAGTAAAACTATGTATATGGTGTCCATTAATTGTCTTGTCATACGTTGAATTATAAAATAGAACATCAGTTTATTTATCTATAAAGAAAGTGTTTTTCTTTAAATACCAAAGAACTATTCCTATCTTTCTCAGTGTATTTTATGTTTGATATACCACTGAATGTGCATGGTATTTGATTGTTGGTTTATGTGTTGGTGACACCCGTATTCTTTTTTTTTTTAATTGTCCTGGCTGAGTATTTCACTTCAAAAGACTTTGTCTAGTGATACCTCCCCTACTGACTCTGATCGTTCTAATGCATGTAACATAAGCAATTCGGCATAAGAGCAAATCAGATCAGAAGAAAAAGCAAAAAAAAAAGTAAAAAAAAACATCTAGAAAAAAGAACCTAAACTAAGAACCAAAAAGCAATGAAAACAATAATATAGAGAGCAAAAAAAAAAAACAAAAACATAAGCAGATAACAAAACAACATTTACAACAGCCAAAGTAAATGGCAAATTTAATAGAAAAAGAAATAGAACTAAAGTGGATTTAAGTCATTTCAAGTGCCAAAATTTGAAGGTTTATAAATATGGCTAAAGCTCTCAAACTGATTGGGTGTATTGTGTGGTACTGGCAGGGGGCAATAACACAGCCAGTATTTATCTTGAGAACCCCAGAGTAATAAACCGTCTGCCTTGGGTAAAATAGAAAGGCAAGACCTAACTTATAATCACTTCTTTGGGGTTTTTGCCTTTTATTCTTTTCCCTAAAAAGGCGAATTTTTAAAATAGAATAAAAAAGAGTCCTTCACTTAAAATTATTGAAATTAATTTAGAACTACTTTCCTTTGTTCAAGAGTGAAAAATCGGATAAAAGAAAGTGTTGGTAGGAAACTTTCAAATCCCTTTTTATTGGTCCAACTAGTTTGAAGCTGGGGTGTCAAGTTTTAAAAAAATAAAATATTATAACTTATAACTCGTACTTAACTATAAGATCTCGCTGCGTAGATAGTCAATAAAAGAATCAATAAGATTGATTATCAGACCCTGCACCAAAAATAAGTAAATTGGTATTGTACGGCCTCCTGAAAGCAAATTTGAAAAAAAGTTTATTAAAATTGAAGTAATGAAATCTAAAAATCTGATTGTCTCGTATATGAGGAAGATATACCTTACACAAGTCAAGGCTAAGGTCACACTAAGGCAAATATTATTTGATCAAACTGAAAGTGTTAATAACATTTTTCCAGAACCACTTTCCAAATATCTGAATACCGGTTTTGGAAAATAATCCTATATGAGTTATTTATTCTAAATATGACTTAATATGTTATCTGGTTTGGCTAGCGCGAACGGATTCTTTTTTGATTTCTGTCAAATATTTGTCCAGGTGTGACCATAGCAAAATATTTTGTTAGTTCTATACATGAGTCACCAAATGGATCTGAAATAGTCTAAGTGAGGCCTGAAAATTTTAAATCGGGCTTGCCACTTTAACTACTATACCCTTGGAAATAAAAGCTTGTTCCGGTCAAAAATATTGTCTTTACTACTTAATGATTTTTTTGGTATTCATTTTCGAGCCAAGAAGGGGAAGAATTGAAGAATTTTTATTTTATAGAACCTAGAATTTCAAAAAGCCAGATGCCTCCCTTAAAACGTCTCTATTTAAAGAAGCCGCATATTGTGGCTGGAAGTAATAGCTAATTCTTTAGAAGAAGTTGCAAATTGTTTTGATCAAAGTTAAGCTTTGTTTGTTAATTGTTAAAATTATTGTGTTTCAATTTAACTTGATTAATATTTAAAAAAAAGCCATGCCCATGGGTATGCTAACCATTGCAGCCACGGGAGCCATTCGTGGTGGCAATGGTTAGCATGCCCGCATGCATACACAAGGTCGTGGCGTCCATTCTGCTTCGACCGAACCAAAAAGTTTTTTCCAGCGGTGGATGATATCTCACCATCAGTATGCTGTGAGGTTCAAAGATTCTCTAAGTGTTTCACTGGAATGTGAACGCCGTTCGACTCCGGCTATAAAAAGGAAGGTCCCTTGTCATTGAGCTTAATATGGAATAGGGCAGGCAACTCAGTGATAAGAGAGAAGTCACTCAATGTGGTATCCACAATGGACTGAATAGTTTCCCCACCCCCCCCCCCCCTAAGTGAGCCTGATTACATCTGGTGCCACCTAACCTACCCAACCCTAACTGGTATAGTGAGGTCATATAAATTAAAAAAGAAAAATTATTTTAAAAATTTCAAAAAAATAGTAGGAATGCTTAAGCACATGACAATGGTTGTGCAATTTGTATACCCACCACCATAGAAATGGTGACGTGGTATAAATAAGTTTTGTCATCGTTTGTAACACATCGAAATATGCGATTTACGACTAAGTATATATATTCTTGATCAGGGAGAAACTCTAAAGACGATATATGTTAACCATGGTCCGTCCCTGTCTGTTTGTAATCACGCCTACAGGTCTTCAATAGATTGAAGCAATCGGGCTTGAAAATTTTGCACAAACTCGTCTTTTGTCTGCCAGGCAGTTCAAATTCGAGAATGGGCTATATCGCCCAGGTTTGTGATATAAGAGCCCGCATAATAAACCCGACCCCTTCCGAATTGGGGTCTTGGCTATAGAAACCGTAGTTTTTTATCCAATTCGCCTAAATTGGAAATTTTAAAGAGGTATTTTAGGACCATAAAGAGGTGTGCCAAAATGGTGAGTATCGTCCCCATGTTTTGGTATAGCCCCCATAATAAGACCGATCTACCGATTTACTTATTGAGGCTTGTAGAATCCGTACTTTTTCAATCCAACTTGCCCTCAATTGGAAATCTAGAGATATTTTAGACGCATAAAAAGGTAATGCCGAAAATGGTGAGTCATAGTCCATGTTTTGATATAGCCATCAGATAGAACGATCCCGCAAAGATTTTTACTTCTTAGCTTCTACGGTCAGTGTATCGGATTTAGTTTTTATCGGTTCATTTGGGAAGGCCTCCATATAAACCGATTCCAACTTCGTGATGGCATAGAAGAAAGCACTGCACACAAAACATTTCACGAAAAATTTTTTCGAATTAAATTTTAATTGAGTTTTTAAAAAATATTCAATTAAAAAAAATTTTGAATTGATTCAAAAATTTGTTAATTGAAATAGTATCAATTAATTTTTTAATTGGATCAATTATTTTTTTAATTGATAGCATTCCAATTAATTTGAAGCTATCGTTTCTGTGAAATTGAAGACATTTCAATTAAAATTAATTTGAATCCAGTTAATTTTCGTGATTGAATCAGAAAAAAATTTTTTTGTGATGTGATTCATGAAAATTTGCTTGAAACTGAATATATAATTTCATTTAAATAATGGGAGTGAAAATCTAAAGATTTTAGATTTCAAATCAAAGGCAAATTTCATCATTTTTTTTTTGGTACACTGACAATAGATGTTAATGATTCCTCTAAAACTCAAAAATAGTTCTTTATAAATCCAGAATCTGAATATAGTCTCCAAAATCCTTAAATTTATTCTACGGGAAGTGTATTGATAAACTGGCTCTGCTGGGAGAATATCTTCTCCTGAAATTCCAAGGACTCCTACGAGTATAAATAACTTGATTCATGTGTTGGTTAATAAAAATATCGCCTGGCCGACTTACTACTGTATGTACTTGTTTTTAGTTATTTTTTATCTTTTATGAGAATATAAATTATATTTTTTATACCCTCTAAACTAACTTTGAACATTCTGCTTGTAACAAGTCAATATAAAATGCCTCAGATCTTATAAAGTATAGTGAAATTCTGAGTCGACTTGTCCGTTCGTCCACCCACTTGTTGAAATCAGAGTCTGGCAAATGGGCCATATCGGCCCACTTTTAGCCCTTATATATACCGACACCTAGATATGATTTTCGATGCTTTCTGAATGGTGCAAAATTTCATCGCGTGATGTCATCATATGGACTTCTTACCAGCCACGCAAAAATTCAATCCATAATTAATAATAGCCCCAATAAAATCGGATTTCAAGATTTGATTTCCGAGACTCTGGAGGCGCAAAATTTCATCCAATTTGGGTTTAAATTTTGGTAATGTGATGTTAAATAAAAGCATATACAGCAATTAAAAAAAATCGTCAATATTGTTAATAATTAGATGAGCCCATTTAAAACCGATCCGCCATTATTGCTTCTTGAGCCACGTGAGAGTAAATTTTCATCCGATCCGGTAAAAAATTGACCCTCTAATTACCATGTGAAAAATTGGTTCATTTCGGGTTTCACTATAAATTTTTGACGCCTCTATATTAAAACACCAAGACTTAAATGGCTTATATACGCAACAAAAAAATATAATTTTGTCTTCAAATCAGAAATTAATTGAGAAACCAATTCATTATTAATTGAAATGCCTTCAATCACGGAAATGATAAGTAAATAAAAAAAAAAATCAACTAAAAAAAATGTATATATACAACTACTTTTGTGATTGATTTTGTTTTCAATTAAAGAAAAATGTTAAACAATTTTAAATTGAATATTTTTTTTAAAACTCGATTAAAATTTTAATTGGAAACATTTTCGTGATATTTCAAACTGTCTTTTTTCATCTAACATGGGCTAACTTAAAATTGAGAAGACAATGTCTTGGACGGGCTTCCAGGTCCTCGTAGACTCCGAAATTGATAGTATGCTTGTATGTTTAATTTGAGATTCATGATCAATATTTCTGGAAAAAATAGAGCAACCCCATACAAGTTTTCTGGAAAATTCGAAAACGCATAAAATTTTCAATACAAATGTAGGCAAACAACCACTCGTAATAATTCCTATTGACACGGGCATTGTAAGCGTCGACAATATGCTGCATATGGATTTTCTCGATGTGGACCAAATGTAGATATTTTTCCAAATGGAATTTAAACGGGGTTGGAACAAAAAAAAAACTTAATAGGCTTTTAAAGTTTACGACATGAATTGCACTCTGTTTAAGGATTCGAGTGGTTGTTTGCCTACATTTGTATTGAAAATTTAATGCGTTTTCGAATTTTCCAGAAAACTTTATGGGGTTTGCTCTATTTTTTCCAGAAATATTGATCATGAATCTCAAATTAAACATACAAGCATAACTATCAATTTCGGAGTCTACGAGGACCTGGAAGCCCGTCCAAGACATTGTCTTCTCAATTTTAAGTTACCCATGTTAGATTGAAAAAAGAACAGTTTGAAATATCACGAAAATGTTTTCAATTAAATTTTAATCGAGTTTTAAAAAATAATATTCAATTTAAAAATTGTTTTAACATTTTTCTTAATTGAAACAAAAATCAATCACAAAAAGTAGTTGTATATATACATTTTTTTTTAGTTGATTTTTTTTTTTTATTACTATCATTTCCGTGATTTCGAAGGCATTTCAATTAATAATGAATTGGTTCCAATTAATTTCTGATTGAAGACAAAATATATTTTTTTGTGCGTATATAAGCCATTTAAGTCTTGGTGTGTTTATATAGAGGCGTCAAAAAATTATAGTGAAACCGAAATGAACCAATTTTTCAGCAATGGTAATTAGAGGGTTCAATTTTTTACCGGATCGGATGAAATTTACTCTCCAGCGTGGCTCAACGAAGCAAATAATGGGGATCGGTTTAAATGGGGCTTCATCTTAATTATTAACCAATATTGACGATTTTTTTTAATTGCTGTATATGCTTTTATTAACATCACTTACAAATTTTAAACCAAATTGGATGAAATTTGCGCCTCCAAGAGTCTCCGGAAATCAAATCTTGAAATCGATTTATATGGGGGCTATATATAATTATGGATGAATTTTTGCGTGGTGGTAAGAAGTCATATGATGACATCACGGATGAAATTTGCACCATCAGAAAGCATCGAAAATCATATCTAAGGTGGTCGGTATATATAAGGGCTAAAAAGTGCGGCGCGATATGGGCCCATTTGCCAGACTCTGATTTCAACAAGTGGGTGGACGAACGGACAAGTCGACTCAGAATTTCACTATACTTTATAAGATCTGAGGCCATTATATTGACTTGTTACAAGCAGAATGTCAAAGTTAGTTTAGAGGGTATAAAAATATATTTATATTTCTCATAAAAGATAAAAAATAACTAAAAACAAGTACATACAGTAGTAAGTTCGGCCAGGCCGAATTTTTATTACCCAACACCATGAATCAAGTATTATACTCGTAGAAGTCCTTGGAATTTCAGGAGAAGATATTCTCCCAGGCAGAGCCAGTTCATCAATACACTTCCCGTAGATAAATTTAAGGATTTTGAGACTATATCAGATTCTGGATTTATAGAACTATTTTTGAGTTTTTGAGGAATCATTAACATCTATTGTCAGTGTAATCCAAAAAAAAAAATGATGAAATTTTGCCTTGATTTTGAAATCTAAAATCTTTAGATTTTCACTCCCATTATTTTAAAAGAAATTTAAATAAATTAATTTTTTCAGTTTCAAGCAATTTTCATGATCACACACAAAAATTTTTTTCTGATTCAATCACGAAAATTAACTGATCAAATTAATTTTAATTGAAATGTCTTCAATTTCACCAGAAACGATAGTCAATTTGAATGCTAATCAATGTGAAAAAAATAATTGATCCAATTAAAAATTAATTGATACTATTCAATTAACAAATTTTGAAATCAATTATAATTTGTTTTTAATTGAGATATTTTTTAAAACTCAATTAAAATAATTCGAAAAAATTTTCGTGAGAAATGTTTTGTTGTGCAGTGGCTTTCTTCTATGGCCATACGAAAGTTGGAATCGGTTTATATGGAGGCGCTTCCCAAATTGAACGCGATAAAACTAAATCCGAATATCACTGACCGTAGAAGCTAAGAAGTAAAAATCTTTGGGGATCGTTCTATCTAGATGGCGTATATCAAAACATGGACTATGACTCACACATTTTCGGCATTAACCTTTTTATGCGTCTAAAATAATCTCTAGAATTTCGCAATTGAGGGCAAGTTTGGATTGAAAAAGTACGCGATTCTACAAGCCTCAATAAGTAAAATCGGTAGATGTGTTCTATTATGGGCTATACAAAACATGGGACCGAGATACTCACCATTTTTTGGCTACACCTCTTTAATGGTCCTAAAATACGCTCTTTAAAATTTCCAATTAGGCGAATTGGATAATAAAACTACGGTTTCTATAAGCCAAGACCCCAATCGGCAAGGGGTCGGGTTTATATGCGGGCTCTATATCACAACCTGGGCCGATATAGCCCATTCTCGAATTTGAACTGCCTGCAGACAAAAGACGAGTTGTGCAAAATTTTCAAGCCCGATTGCTTCAATCTATTGAAGACCTGTAGGCGTGATTACAAGACAGACAGACGCCATGGTTAACATATATCGTCTTAGAGTTTTCTCCCTGATCAAGAATATATATACTTAGTCGTAATCGCATATTTCGATTGTTACAAACAGATGACAAAACTTATTTATACCCACGTCAAGCCATTCTATGGTGGTGGGTATACAAATTGCAGCAACCATTGTCATGTGCTTAAGCATTCCTACTATTTTTTGAAATTTTAAAATAATTTTTCTTTTTTAATTTATATGACCTCCACTATACCCATGGTTAGGTTGGGTTAGGTTAGGTGGCAACCAGATGTATCAGGCTCACTTAGACTATTCAGTCCATTGTGATACCACATTGGTGAACTTCTCTCTTATCACTGAGTGCTGCCCTATTCCATATTAAGCTCAATGACAAGGGACCTCTTTTTATAGCCGAGTCGAACGGCGTTCCACATTCCAGTGAAACACTTAGAGAATCTTTGAAACCCTCACAGCATTACTGAGGTGAGATAATCCACCGCTGAAAAACTTTTTGGTGTTCGGTCGAAGCAGGAATGGAACCCACGACCTTGTGTATGCATGCGGGCATGCTAACCATTGCCCCCGATGGCTCCCGTGGTGCAATGGTTAGCATACCCATGGGCTATGGCTTTTTTTTAAATATTATCAAGTTAAATTGAAACAAAATAATTTTAACAATAACAAACAAAGTTAACTTTGATCAAACAATTTGCAACTTCTCTAAAGGAATTAGCTATTATTTCCAAGCCAAATATGCGGCTTCTTTAAATAGAGACGGTTTAAGGGAGGCATCTGTGTTTTGAAATTCTAGGTTCTATAAATTAAAAATTCCTTCAATTCTTCCCCTTCTTGGCTCGAAAATGAATACCAAAAAAACATTAGTAGTAAAGACAATATTTTTGACCGGAACAAGCTTTTTTTCCAGGGTATATAGGTTAAAGTGGCAAGCCCGATTTAAAATTTTCAGGCTCACTTAGACTATTCAGATCCTTGGTGACTCAGTGTATAGAACTTAAGCAAATATTTATGCTATGGTCGACACCTGGACAAATTATTTGACAGTAAATCAAAAAAGAATCCGTCGCGCTAGCCAAACCAGATAACATATTAAGCTCATATTAGATAAATAACTTCATAGTAGGATTATTTTCCAAAAACGGTATTCAGATATTTGGAAAGTGGTTCTGGAAAAATGTTTAACACTCAGTTTGATCAAATATTTGCCTAGTGTGACCTTAGCCTTAGACTTGTGTAAGGTATATACTTCCTCATATACGAGACAATCAGATTTTTAGATTTCATTACTTCAATTTTAATAAACTTTTTTTCAAATTTGCTTCAGGAGGCCGACAATACACATTTACTGTATTTTTGGTGCAGGGTCTTGATAATCAATCTTATTGTTCTTTATTATGACTATCTACGCAGCGAGATCTTCATAGTTAAGTACGAGTTATAAGTTATAATATTTTATAATTTTTTACAAACTTGACACCCCAGGCTTCAAACTAGTCTGACCTAATAAAAAGGGATTTGAAAGTTTTCCTACCAACACTTTCTTTATCCGATTTTTCCTCTGAAACAAAGAAAGAGTTTTTAAATAATTCAATAATTTTAAGTGAAGACTCTTTTTATTCTATTAAAAATTCGCCTTTAGGGAAAAGAATAAAGGCAAAACACCCAAAGAAGGATTATAAGTAGTCTTAGCCTTCTATTTTACCCAAGGCAGGACGGTTTATTACTCTGGGTTCTCAAGATAAATACTGGCTGTGTATTGCCCCCTGCCAGTACCACACAATACACCCCAATCAGTTTGAGAGCTTAGCCATATTTATAAACCTTCAATATTTGGCACTTGAAATGACTTAAATCCACTTTAGGTTTATTCTATTTTCTATAAATTGCCATTTACTTTGGCTGTTGTAAATGTTGTTTTTGTTATCTGCTATGTTTTTTTTTTTGCTCCTCTATATATTGTTTTCGATTGCTTTTTGGTTCCTAGTTTAGGTTCTTTTTTATCTAGATGTTTTTTTTTTACTTTTTTTTTGCTTTTCTTCTGATGCTGATGCTCTTTGCTGAAGTGGCTTATGTTACTATGCAATAGAACGATCAGAGTCAGTAGGGGAGGTATCACTAGACAAAGTCTTTTGAAGTGAAATACTCAGCCAGGAAAAAAAAAAAGAATACAGTGTCACCAACACATAAACCAACAATCAAATACCATGGCACATCAGTGGTATATCAAACATAAAATACACTGAGAAAGATAGGAATAGTTCTTTTGGTATTTAAAGAAAACACTTTCTTTATAAGATAAATAAACTGATGTTTATTTTATAATCAACGTATGACAAGACAATAAATGGACACCATATACATAGTTTACTAAAATACTTTAACAAAGTTTAAAAAAATATTTTTATAGAAAATTTTATTTTTTTTTTTAATACTTGCGCCACACTGTGGAACAGGGTATTATAAGTTAGTGCATATGGTTGTAACACCAGAAGGAGACTAGATAGACACATGGTGTCCTTTGGCAATAAAAATGGGGCCTCAGGGTTTGGTCCTGAGT
>PGFW01004692.1:11787-22481 GCA_003123925.1 Haematobia irritans
TATTTCGAACAATGGACAATTGGATATTGGTGAGTGAGCAGGTTATTACGATGGTCAGATGGGTGCAGGCAGTGACCCAAAACTAAAATGAAATTGGAAATGACAATATACTTTATGGTATTTTGGTGAATAAAGACGATGAGGATGCTGCTATTGCTATTTTGGTAAAGGGTAAATGTGGAGAAATGTGGAGAAAGGCTCACATAGGCAAAACACTTAAATATCTAAGGAAGACCATTATAGGCAATCGAAAACAACTAAAAAAAACCCTTTTGTAGGAAAAGAAAAAGAGTTAAACCATGCACACACATACACTCTTACATGGATCCGGGATAATCAAAAAGTCTAACCAGGCCTGCACACACATTGTCTGAGAGACAAATGGAAAGCCAAGAATTATACAATACTCACACACACACACCCAATACACTATGAGTGACTATAATTCATTCAGTTTAAGAAGATTTCTAAGATTGAACACAACTGTTCGGTCATCCGGTTAACGAAAATAACAAAAACAATGTTAGACGATTTTTTTTAATACCAAATTTATTTATAAAGTGCCTATTTACAATGAAATCGATTGTAATACAAAACAACACCCTAAAGATTTTTTTTTGGGGAAAAAGGACCTCTTTCTCTTTCTATTGCAGTTTTATGGAAGGCATAAACAAAAAATTCCAGACTTGAATGATCCATATGAAATCGTAAAGTGAAAGAAGAAAGCCTTTAACAAAAGGTCTGGCTAACGACTTGTAATAAAATCGGATAAATTAAGGACGATTAGGTACAAAAAAGCTTCTCATCTGTTGTGGTATTCTATTCTTATAACCATTCTTTAGTTTAGGCATGGGGCGTGTTAGCTTGGTAAAGGAGGGGGTCTTTTTAATACCATACTATTGGGTCTAGAAATTGGCCATTGGACATTGAAGTGAGTTTTTGTACCCTACATCACTATATGGATAGTGTACCATATATATGATGTGCTTGGAAATGTACCCCGTTAATTGTCTTGAATATTTTGAATGCGATATAGATTTTTTCTAGCAAAAAAAGTACGGAAGATCTAAAGTCGAGCGGGGGCGACTATGTTAAACCCCGCTCCAATTTTTAGATCGAAATTTTCCCTACCATATAAAATTCTTCAAATTTGTTGGGTGTCATATATACTCAGGACCAACCCTGAGGGCCCCAAATTTTTTTTATTGCCAAAGGACACCATGTGTCTATCTAGTCTCCTTCTGGTGTTACACCATATGCCACTACTCTATATTACCCTGTTCCACAGTGTGGCGCAGGGTTTAAAATAAAAAATAAAATTTTCTATAAAATATTTTTTTAAAACTTGTTAACGTATTTTAGTAAACTATGTATTATGGTGTCCATTTAATGTCTTGTTACGTTGATTATAAATAAACATCAGTTATATTTATCTTATAAAGAAATGTTTTCTTTAAATTACCAAAAGAACTTATTCCTATCTTCTCAGTGTATTTTTCATGTTTGATATACCACTTGATGTCCATGGTATTTGATTGTGTGGTTTATGTGCTTGGTGACACTGCTATCTTTTTTTTTATTCCTGGTGAGTATTTCACTTCAAAAGACTTTGTCTAGTGATACCTCCCTTACTGACTCTGATCGTTCTATTGCATAGTAACATAAGCCACTTCGGCAAAGAGCATC
This sequence comes from Haematobia irritans, assembly GCA_003123925.1. NCBI lineage: Eukaryota > Metazoa > Arthropoda > Insecta > Diptera > Muscidae > Haematobia > Haematobia irritans. Next base: position 13,474 of record PGFW01004692.1, read on the forward strand.
AGACATCAGAAGAAAGCAAAAAAAAACGTAAAAAAAAAACATCTAGATAAAACAAAAGAACCTAAACTAGGAACCAAAAGGCAATGAAAAACAATATTATAGAGGAGCCAAAAAAAGAAAAACAAATAGCAGAAACAAAAACAACATTACAACAGCCAAAGTAAATGGCAATTTACTAGAAAATAGAATAAACCTAAAGTGGATTTAAGTCATTTCAAGTTGCAAATTGAAGTTTATAAATATGGCTAAGCTCTCAAACTGCATTGGGGTAGTATTGTGTTGGTACTGGCAGGGGGCAATACACATCCAGTATTTATTCTTGAGAACCCAGAGTATATAAACCGTCCTGCCTTGGGGTAAAAATAGAAAGCCTAAGAACTTACTTATTAATCCTTCTTTGGTTTTTGCCTTTATTCTTTTCCCTAAAGCCGAATTTTTAATTAGAATAAAATAGAGGTCTTCACTTAAAATTATTGAATTATTTAAAAACTACTTTTCTTTGTTTCAGAGTTTGAAAAATCGGATTAAAGAAAGTGATTGGTACGGAAAACTTTCAAATCCCTTTTTATTAGGTCAGACTAGTTGAAGCCTGGGGTGTCAAGTTTTGTAAAAAATTAAAAATATTATAACTTATAACTCGTACTTTAACTATAAGATCTCGCTGCGTAGATAGTCATAAAAAGAACAATAAGATTTGATTATCAGGACCCTGCACCAAAATAAGTTAAATTGTGTATTTCGGCCTCCTGAAGCAAATTGAAAAAAAGTTTATTAAAAATTGAAGGTATATGAAAATCTAAAAATCTGATGTCTCGTATATGAGGAAGCTTATACTTACACAAGTCTAAGGCTAAGGTCACACTAGGCAAATATTTTTGATCAAATGAGTGTTAAAACATTTTTTCCAGAACCACTTTCCAAATATCTGAATACCGTTTTTGGAAAATAATCCTACTATGAAGTTATTTATCTAATATGAGCTTAATATGTATCTGGTTTGGCTAGCGGCGACGGATTTCTTTTTTGATTTACTGTCAAATAATTTGTCCGATGTCGACCATAGCATAATTATTTGCTTAAAGTTCTATACACTGAGTCACAAGGACTAATAGGTTAAGTGAGCCTGAATTTTTTAATCGGGCTGCCACTTTAACCTATTACCCTGGAAAAAAGCTTGTCCGGTCAAAAATATTGTCTTTACACTATGTTTTTTGGTATTCATTTCGAGCCAAAGAAGGGGAGAATTGATAGGAATTTTTAATTTATAGAACCTAGATTTCAAAACAAGATTAGGCCTCCTTAAACCGTCTCTATTTTTAAAGAAGCCGCATATTTGGCTGGAAATAATAGCTAATTCCTTTAGAGAAGTTGCAAATTGTTTTTTGATTCAAAGTTTTAACTTTGTTTGTTATTGTTAAAAATTATTTGTTTCAATTTAACTTGATAATAATTTAAAAAAAAAGCCATAGCCCATGGTATGTAACCATTGCACCACGGGATCATCTCAATTGTTAGCATGCCCGCATGCATACACAAGGTCTGGGTTCCATTCCTGCTTCGACGGAACACCAAAAAAGTTTTTCAGCGGTGGATTATCTCACCTCAGTAATGCTGTGAGGGTTTCAAAGATTCTCTAAGTGGTTTCACTGGAATGTGGAACGCCGTTCGGACTCGGCATATAAAAAGAGGTCCCTTGTCATTGAGCTTAATATGGATAGGGCAGCCACTCAGTGATAAGAGAGAAGTTCACCAAATGTGGTATTCACAATGGACTGAATAGTCTAAGTGAGCCCTGATACATCTGGTTGGCCACCTAACCTAACCCACCTAACCATGGCGTATGTGGAGGTCAATATAAATTAAAAAAGAAAAATTATTTTTTAAAATTTTCAAAAAATAGTAGGAATGCTAGCACATGACCATGTTGCTGCAATTTGTATACCCACCACCATAGAATGGCTTGACGTGAGGTATAATAAAGTTTGTCATTCCTGTTTGTAACAAATCGAAATATCGATTACGACTAAGTATATATATTCTTGACTCAGGGAGAAAACTCTAAGACGATATATGTTACATGCGTCTGTCTGTCTGTAATTCACGCTACAGTCTTCAATAATGAAGCAAATCGGGCTGAAATTTTTGCACAACTCGTCTTCTTGTCTGTGAGGCAGTTCAAATTCGAGATGGGCTATATCGGCCCAGGTTTGATATAGCCCGCATATAAACCGACCATTTGCGATTGGGTCTTGGGCTTATAGAAACCGTAGTTTTAATCCAATTCGCCTGAATTGGAAATTTAGAGCGTATTTTTAGGGACCATTAAAGAGCGTGTAGCCAAAAAATGGTGAGTATCTCGGTCCATGTTTTGTATAGCCATATAGAACAATCTACCGATTTTACTTATTGAGCTTGTTAGAATCGCTACTTTTCATCCAAACTTGCCTCAAATTGCGAAATTCTAGAGATTATTTTAGGACCATAAAAAGGTTATGCCGAAAATGTGTGAGTATAGGTCCATGTTTTGATATACGCCATCTAGATTAGAACGATCCCCAAGATTTTATTCTTAAGCTTCTACGTCAGTGATATTCGGATTTACGTTTTTTATCGCGTTTCATTGGGAAAGCCCTCCATATAAACCGATTTCACTTTTCTATGGCCATAGAAGAAAGCCACTCGCCACAAAAAACATTTCTCACGAAAATTTTTCGAATATATTTTAATCTAGTTTTAAAAATATCTCAATTAAAAACAAATTATAATTGATTTCAACAATTTTTTATTGAATAGTATCAATTAATTTTATAATTGGATCAATTATTTTTTAATCGACATTCAATTTAATTGATACTATCGTTCTTGGTGATTTGAAGACATTCTTCAATTTAAAATTAATTTGATCAGTTAATTTCGTGATTGAATCAGAAAAAAAATTTTTGTGTGTGATCATGAAAATTGCTTTGCAAACTGGAAAAAAAAATTTAAATTTTTATTTAAATTTCATTTTTAAAATAATGGGAGTAAAATCTAATAGATTTTATTATTTCAATCCAAGGCCAAAATTTCATCATTTTTTTTTTTGCGATTACACTGACAATAGATGTTAATGATTTCCTCAAAAAACTCAAAAATTTAGGTTCTATAAATCCAGAATCTTGACTATAGTCTTCAAAATCCTTAAATTTATCTACGGGAAGTGTATTTGGATGAACTGCTCTGCTTGGGAGAATATCTTCTCCTGAAATTCCAAGGACTTCTACGAGTATAATACTTGATTCATGGTGTTGGGTAATAAAAATTCGCCTTTGTCCGAACTTACTACTTGTATTGTACTTGTTTTAGTTATTTTTTAATTCTTTTTATGAGAAAATATAAATAATTTTTATACCCTCTTTTAAAACTAACTTTGACATTCTGCTTGTAACAAGTCAATTAATGGCCTCATATCTTATAAAGTATAGTGAAATTCTGAAGTCGACTTGTCCGTTCGCTCCACCCACTTGTCTTGAAATCAGAGTCTGGCAAATGGGCCCATAATCGCGCCGCACTTTTAAGCCCTTATATATACGACCACCTTTAGATATGATTTTCCGATGCTTTCGATGGTGCAAATCATTCGTGATGTCTTCATATGACTTCTTACCACCCACGCAAAAATTCATCCATAATTATATATTAGCCCAATTATAAATCGATTTCAAGATTTGATTTTCCGGAGACTCTTGGAGGCGCAAATTCATCCAATTTGGTTTTAAATTGAAGTGATGTTAATAAAAGCATATACAGCAATTTAAAAAAAAAATCGTCAATATTCGTAATAATTAAGATGAAGCCCCCATTTAAACCGATCCCCATTATTTGCTTCGTTGAGCCACGCTGGAGGAGTAAATTTCATCCGATCCGTAAAAAATTGAACCCTCTAATTACCATGTGAAAATTGGTTCATTTCGGTTCACTATAATTTTTGACGCCTCTATATAAACCAACCAAGAACTTAAATGGCTTATATACGCACAAAAAATATATTTTGTCTTCAATCAAGAAATTAATTGAACCAATTCATTTATTTATTGAAATGCCTTCGAAATCACGGGAAATGATAGTAATAAAAAAAAAAAATCAACAAAAAAAAATTGTATATATACAATACTTTTTGTGATTGATTTTTGTTCTCAATTAAAAAATGTTAAAACAATTTTTTATTGAATATTATTTTTAAAACTTCGATTAAAATTTAATTCGAAACATTTCGTGATATTTCAAACTGTTCTTTTTTCAATCTAACATGGGTAACTTAAAAATTGAGAAGACAATGTCTTGACGGGTTCCAGGTCCTCGTAGACTTTCCGAAATTGATAGTTATTGCTTTGTATGTTTAATTTGAGATTCATGATCCAATATTTCTGGAAAAAATAGAGCAAACCCCATACAAGTTTCTGGAAAATTCGGAAAAACGCATAAAAATTTTCAATACCAATGTAGGGCAAACAACCACTCGAATCCTTAAACAGATGCAATTCATGTGTAACTTTAAAAGCCTATTAAGTTTTTTTTTTGTTCCAACCCCGTTAAATTCCATTTGGAAAAATATCTACATTTGGTCCACACTCGGAAAATCGCATATGCAGCATATTGTCGAACGCTTACAATGCCACGGTGTCAATAGGAATTATTATCGAACAAATGCGACAATTGGATATTGGTGAGTGAGCAGGATTATTACGATGGTCAGATGGGTGCATGGCAAGTGACCCAAAACTAAATGAAATTGGAACATGACAATATACTTTATGGTTTTTTTGTCGGTGAATAAAGGACGATGAGGATGCTTGCTATTTGGCTATTTTGGTAAAGGGGTAAATGTGCGAGAAATGTGGAGAAAGGTCACATAGGCCAAAACACTTACAATACTAAGGAAGACATTATAGGCAATCGAAAACAAACTAAAAAAAAACCCTTTGGTAGGAAAAGAAAAAAGAGTTAACCATGGCACACACATACACTCATAATGGATTCCCGGGATAATCAAAAAGTCTAACCAGGCCTGCCCACACACATTTCTGAGAGACAGAATGGAAAGCCAAGAATTATACAATACTCACACACAGCACACCCAATACATATGGAGTGACTATAATTCATTCAGTTAAGAAGATTCTAGATTGAACACAACTGTTCGGTTCATCCCGGTTAACGAAAAATAAAACAAAAAACCAATGTTATGACGATTTTTTTTAATACCAAATTTATTTATAACAGTGGCCTATTTACAATGAAATCGATTGTAATACAAAAACAACACCCTAAAGATTTTTTTTTTTTTGGGGAAAAAAGGACCTCTGTCTCTTTCTATTGCAGTTTTTATGGAAGGCCATAAACAAAAAATTCCGAACTGAATGATCCATATGAAATCGTAAAAGTGAAAGGAAGAAAAGCCTTTAACAAAAGGTTCTGGCTAAACGACTTGTAATAAAATCGGATAAATTAAGGAGCGATTAGGTTAAAAAAATTCTCATCTGTTGTGGTTATTCTATTCTATAACCATTCTTTAGTTTAGGGCATGGCGTTAGTTGGTAAAGAGAGGGGGGTCTTACCATACTATTGGGCAGAATGCCATTTGACTAGTAACCCTACATCAACATATATAGTGCTACCATATATATGATGGCTTGGAAATGCTACCGTTTAATTGTCTTGGAATATTTTTGGAATGCGCGAATATAGATTTTTCTAGCCAAAAAAAGACGAAGATCTAAATCCGGGGGCGACTATGTAACCCGCCGCTCCAATTTTAGAAGTCGAAATTTTCCCTACCATATAAATTCTTCAAATTTGTGGGTGTCATATATAAATAATTATGTTTCCATATACATGTATGACAAAAAGATCCCTGTGGACATATGTGTTTCAAAAGTACCTTATACCATAAACTGGTCATATTTGAGATCAAATATATAGCTATGTAATAATAAAATTAAAAACTTCCACAGGGACCTTACCTACCTATCGGATTTACCCTGAACCAAATTGGAAAATATTTTATGACTTTTAAAAATCTCTTGACTTAAAATTTGAAATTTTTGCCAATATTTCCTCTAGAACAAAAATTTGACAACAATTTCTACAGAAATAAAATCTATTGACAAAATTTTCTATAGGAAATAAATTTTGACAAAATTTTCTATTATAAACATTTACAAAATTGTTGTACAAAATTTCTATAAAGGAAATAAAATATTTGATCAAGACATTTCTATAGATAAAATTTTGGCAAAATTTTATCAATAATTTAGCAATTTCTAAATATATACAATCTAGAATAAATTTTTGGGCAATTTTCTTATGTATTTGGAAATTTTCTATTATATAGATTATTATTTTAAGAAATTTTATATAGAATTAAGAAATTTTATGATCGATTATTATTTAAAAATGTACAAAATTTAGCTAAAAATTTGACCAAAATTTCTTAATAGCAAAATAAAGGGATTTACAATTTTTGAAATCAAGTTTTTAAAAATCCTAGATAATCTGACAACAAATATCCTTTAATAAAGATTGACAAGATTTCTTGAGAAAGTAAAATTTTGAAGAAAAATTTTAATAATAGAAATAAAAATACCGAGCAAAATTGTCTATAAAAATAAAAAATACTGTGAAAAAAATATTCGCTGCTAGAAATACAGGAAAATTTGTACAAATTTTCTACAGATAAAAAATAAAAATGTTGACCAAAATTTTCGATAGCTATAGAAATAAAATTTTGACATAGCAATGTTTCTATAGAATATATAGTTGTTAGACAATAAATTTTTAAGAAAATTCCACAAATCATTTTTGACAAATTTCTATAGAAATTAAACAATTTTGACAAACATTTCTATTAGAAATAAAATTTTGACGAAATTTATAAGATTTATATTTAGAAGATTGTTAAGATATTATTCTAGACTAATAAATTTAGACAAAATTTATCTAGACCAATAAAATTCTTGACAAAATTTTCTATCGATAAATATGACAAAATTTTGACTAACTAAAAATTGGCTTTCCCTATAAACAAAAATTTTTCTCAGAATTTTCTAATAGAAATACAATAAATTTTGGAAGAGACAAATCGTAAATGGATGAAAAATTTTTGACTAGAAATCTATACAATTGATAAAAGGTCTGATATAAGACTTAACAAAATGTTTCTTATAGAAATAAAATGATTGACCAAAAGTTTCTATAGAAATAAAATTTTGGCAAAGTTTCTAACTAGAAATTACATTTTGGCGAAATTCTTCTTCAGAATATATTTTGACGAAATTTTCTTAAGATTGATTTTTTTAGAGAAATGAAATTTTTACAAAATTTTCTCTAAAATGAAAATTTTGAGCAAAATCCCGTCTACCACTCCTACAAATTTGCAAAATTTCTATGAATCAAACAATTTTCGAATCTATAGAATAAAACTTTTACAAAATTTTCTCTAAAAATACAAAATTTGTGCAAAATTCCCTCTACAACTAAAATTTTGACAAAAATTTTCTATCAAAGAAATTAAAAAATTTAGTTGATAAAAATTAGAAATTTTTAGCGAAATAAAATTATTGCAAAATTTCCTCTAGAAATAAAATTTGACAACATTTTCTTAATAGAAATAAAATATTTGGGAAAAGATTTTCATTATAGAAATAAAACCATTTTGACAAATTTTCGTAATAAGAAATTATGATACTATTTTTAGAAATATTTACTAAGAATATTATTTAAAATAAAATTTTTACAAAATTTTCTTAGCAATAAACTTTTTGACACAAATTTCCTTCAATAAATGCAATCTATAAAATAATCTTGAACGAAAATTCCTCTTAACCACTAAATGATAAAAATTTTTGAACTAGATAAAATTTTCGAAAAAATATCTCTAGAAATAATATATATTGGAAAATTTGCCTCTAGAAATAAAATTTTGACAAACAGGACAATTTTCTATCAGAAATAAAAAGTTTAGCAAAATTTTTCTATAGAAATAAAATTTAGACAAAATTTTCATCATAGGAAATAAAATTTAGACAAAATTTTCTATAGTAAATAAAATATTGAAAAATTTTTCTAATAGAAATACAATTTGTGGGAAATTTTCTATAGAAATAAAATTTTGACCGAAATTTTTCTATAGATTTATTTTTAGAAATAATATTTTACAAAAGTTTTTCATCTAAGAAATAAAATTTTGACAAAATTTCCTCTACAAATAAAATTTTGACAAAATTTCCTATAGAAATAAAATTTTTACAAAATTTTCTCTAGAAATAAAATTTAGACAAAATTTTCTATAGAAATAAAATATTGACAAAATTTTCTATAGAAATAAAATTTTGGCAAAATTTTCTATAGAAATACAATTTGACGAAATGTTTCTATAGATTATTATTTGACGAAAATTTTCTATAGATATTTATTTTCTTAGGAAAAAAATTTATAAAATAAAGAAAATTTTGAAGAATAAAAAAATATTAGAATAAAATAATAAAAAATAAGAAACGTTTTTTTTTTATATAATAAACACAATAATGTTTTTCATTTGGTAAAATGTTCTTAAAATGTTGGTAGATTTTTTTTTGGCTCGGATGGCAGGCGTGCATATGAGTCTAAATCGGTTGAAGGTTATATGTGGGATCTATATCCGATTTCAACCAAAATCACATGCATAACCTTAATTCAATTTTTTCGCTTAAAGTTTCGCTTAAATCGGTTTTAAATCAGCCTGAAATCTCTATTTAAATTTATAATTTTACTTCCACTGCAAAATTTCGCATTAATCGGATTATAACTTTTGCCTTTGTGGTCATATAAGTGTAAATCGGGCAAAAAATTTATATGGAGTTGTATCCAAATCAGAATCGGTTTTTTCGAAAATCAGTAGGGTTCTATTCTGACACATACTTGTGCGAAATATGTATGTGATTGAGTAAAAATCCGATATAGGCTTTGATCACAAAAATGTTCTCACAGAC
>PGFW01004698.1:2782-19776 GCA_003123925.1 Haematobia irritans
GGAGGAGGAAAAGAAGAAAATCAAAAATTTTTTTATTTTTCTAAATAATGAAATATTTTTATCAAATTTTTATTTCCATCTAAAATTTTTGTCAAAAATTTTATTTACTATTGAAAAGAATTTTGTCAAAATTTTAAGTATCTATAGAAAATTTTTATCAAAGATTTTATTTCTATAAAAAAAATTTTGTCAAAATTTTATTATCTATAGAAAATTTTGTTTAAGAAATTTTATGTCGTATAGAAAAATGTTTGTCAAAGTTTATTTCTACATGAAGACTTTTTGTCAAATTTTATTTCTATACGAAAAATTTTGTCAAAATTTATTTTTTAGAAAATTTTAATTTCTAACTAGAAAGATTGTCAAAATATGGTTTTCTTTAGAAAATTTTCTCGAAATTTATTTTTATGAACGGAAATTTTCTCGAAATTTTATTTTTAATAGGAAATTTCTCGAATTTTATTTTTTCTAATATGGAATACATTTTTTTCTATAGAAAGAAAAATTTTGACAAACATTTCTACAGAAATGAAAATTTTGAACAAAGGATTGTCTATAGAAATAAAACTTTTGACAAAATTTTCTATAGAAATCAAAGATGCGTGGCTAAGAAGTTATTTTGGCTCCGAGCTGGCAACCCATGATTATGAATCCGAATAAAATTGGAACAAGAATTTTCTATAGAAGATATAAATTTTGACAAAAATGTTTCTATAAAATTTAACAAAATTTTTATATAGAAATAAAATTTTTGGACAAATTTTCTAATAGAAATAAAAATTTTGACAAATTTTCATAGAAAGAAAATTTTGACAAACATTTCTACAGAATATAAAATTTTAAGCAAAATTTTCTATAGACAATTATAACTTTTGACAAATTTTCTAATGAGAAATAAAAATTCTTGGTAGATTATTGTTTGGCTCGAGTGGCAACCATGATTATGAAACGAATAAAAAATTTTGAACGAAATTTTTCTATAGGAAATAAAATTTTTGACAAATTTTTCTATAGAAAATAAAAATTGAACATAATTTTCTATAGAAAATAAAATTTGTGGTAGATTATTTTTTGGCTGCTAGTGGCAACCCATGATATGAACGCGATATGGACCGATAATTTTTGTGTGATTGGACCAATTTTGGTATGGTTTTGTTAGCGACTCATATACTAACACGCCACGTGCCTAATTTGAACCGGATCCGGATGTAATTTTGCTTCCTCCAAGAGGCTCCGGGAGGTCAAATCTGGAGTAATGTTTTATATGGGGCTATATATAATTAATGGAACGCGATATGGACCAATTCTGGCACGTCGTTGGTTAGCAGAAATCATAATACTAACACCATGTTCCAAATTACAACCGGATGTGGATGAAATTTGCTTCTCTGGAGAACTTTGCGCAGCGCAAAGTCTGGAGGATGCGGTTAATGGGGGCTATATATAATTATGGACCGATGTGACCCATTTTTGCAATGGTTGCTTAGAGAATTATACCAATATCATTGTACGCTAAATTTCAGGCGGATCGGAATGAAAAGTTTTGCTTCCCTTTGAGGCTTTCGCATCCAAATCTGGGATCGGTTTATAAAAAATGGGCTATATATAATTAAGGATCGATATGGACCAATTTTTGCATGTTGTTAGAGACATCAATACCAACCATCATGTACCAAATTTCAGCCGGATCGGATGAATTTCTTCTCTTTGAGGCTCCCGCAAGCCAAATCTGGGGATCGGTTTATATGGGGCTATTATATAATTAATGAACCAGATGTTGGACCAATTTTCGCATGATTTGTTAGAGAGCCCAATATAGGGGCGAACACCATGTACCAAATTTCAGCGGATCAGGATGAAAATATGCTTCTGTATAGAGCCCATCAAGCAAATCTGAGGGTCCCTTTATAATGGGGGGCTTATACTAAAAAGTGGACCGATAATGGCTCCATTGTCAATAGATACCATCCGACCTATCATCGATAACAAGCTACTGTGGCCAAAGTTTCAAGTCGATAGCTTGTTTTCGTTCGGAAGTTAGCGTGATTTCAACAGACGGACGGACCGGACGGACGGACATGCGTCCCGATCGACTTCCAGAATTTCTCACACGACCCAGAATATTATATACTTTATGGGGTCCTTAGAACAATATTTCCGATGTGTTAGCAAACGAAATGACAAAGTTAATGATACCCCATCCTATGATGGAGGGTATAAAAAGTCTACCATTTTTGAATGAAATTCTACAAAAATTTTATTCTATAGGAAAATAGTTTATATCTATTGAATTTGTCAAATTTTATTTCTTTAAAAAATTTTGTCAAAAATTTATTTCTAATAAGGAAAATTTTGTCAAATTTATTTCTATAAGAAAATTTTTGTCAAAATGTTTTATTTCATAGAAAAAATTTTGTTTCAAATTTATTTCTATAGAAAATGTTGTCAAAATTTTAATTATCTATAGAATATTTTGGTCCAAAAATTTTATTCTCTAATAGAATAATTTCGTCTCTAGATTTATTTTCTTATAGAAAATTTTGTAAAAATTTTATTTCTGTCAAGATTTTAATATCAATAGAAAATGTTGTTACAATTTTATTTCAATAAAAATTTTGTCAAAATTTTATTTTTATAGAAAATTTTTGAAAAATTTGTATTTTTTTTATATATATATAGATTTTTTCTTTATAGAAAAATTTCTCAGAAAATTGTATATTCTTATTATTATATAATTTTGTCAAAATTGTCTATGACTATTATGAAATTTATTTCCCAAATATGAAAATTTTTTCAAAACTTTATTTCTGAAAGAAATTTCTTTCATAAAATAGAATAAGTTTGTAAAAATGTTAGTTTCTATAGAAAGTTTTTCCTGAAATCTTATTTCTTTAGAAAATGTTGTCAAAAAATTTTATATCTACAAAATTTTGTCAAAATTTTAATTGATATAGAAATTTTTCAAAATTTTATTACCCACAGAAAATTTGGTCAATATTTTATTTTCCATAGAAAATTTTTGTCACATTTTTAATTTTCTGTAGAACATTTTCTCAAAAATTTTTATTTTATAGAAAATTTTGTCCAAAATTTAATTTTCTATAGAAAATTTTATTTCTATACGAATATTTCTCCATAAAATTTTTTATTTCTATAGAATATTTGGTCAAAAAAATTTATTTCTCTAAGACATTTTTGTCAACATTTTATTTGTATAAAATTGTCAACATTTTATTTTTTCTATAGAAAATTTTGTCAAAATTTTTTTTTCTATGGAAAATGTTGTCACATTTTTATTTCTATGGAAAATTTTGATCATAAATTTCTATTTCTAATACAAAATTTTATTTTGATAGAATAATTTTCTAGAATATTGTTATTTCTATCGAAAAATTTTCTAAAAATTTTATTTCTATAAGAAAAATTTTCTAAAAATTTTATTCCCTATTGAAAATTTTGTCAAATTTTTATTTCTTTAGAAATTTTTTTTGAAATATTTTATTTCCATAGAAAATTTTGTCCAAAGTTTTATTTCTAAATAGAAAAATTTTCCTCAAAATTTATTTCTGAATAGAAATTTTCTCAAAATTTTATTTCTATAGAATATTTGGTCAACATTTTATTTCTATAGAAAATGTTGTCCAACTTTTATTTCTTTAGAAAATTTTAATTGCTATAGAAAATTTTGTCAAAGTTTTATTTCTATAGAAATTTTTCTTAACATTTTATTTTCATAGAAAATTTTGTCAAAATTTTATTTCTTTAGAACACTTTGTCCCAATTTATTTCTATACAAATTTTGTTAAAATTTTATTTCTATAGAAAGATTTTGTCAAAAATTTTATTCTGCTAAAAACAAAATTGTCAAATATGTTTATTTCGATTAGAATTTTGTCAAAAACTTCTATTCTATAGAATGTTTGTGTTAAAACTTTTGTCTGTACAATTTTGGCCAAATTTTATTCATATAGAAAATTTTTGTCAAAATTTATGTGCTATAGAAAATGTTGTCAAAATTTTATTGTCTGATGGAAACAATGTTTCGTCAAAATTTGTATTTCTATACAAAATTTAATTTTGATAGAAAATGTTTCGTCAAAATTTTATTTCTATAGAAAATTTTTGTCAAATTTATTATCCTATACAAAATTTTACTTTGCTAGGAAATTTTGGTAAAAATTTTATTTCTAATAAAAAATTTTTGTCAAGATATTATTTCTATTAGAAAATTTTTGTTTAAAATTTTGTCAAATATTTATCTAATAGAATATTTGGTTAGAAACTTTTTTCTGTAGAAAAATTTTTGTCAAAATTTTTATTTTTATAGAAAATTTTGTCAAAATTTTATTTCTATAGAAAATTTGCTCAAAATTTTATTTTAAAGAAATTTTTTAAAAATTTTAATAGAAAATTTTCTCAAAAATTTTTAATAGAATATTTTCTCAAAAAATTTATTCTATAGAAACTTTGTCAAAATTTTAATGTCTATAGAAAATGTTTCAAATTTTTATTTCTATGGAAACATTTGTCAAAATTTTATTTCTATACAAAATTTTAATTTTGATAGAAAATTTGTTCAAAAATTTTTTTCTAAATAGCCAAAATTTTTGTTAAAATTTTCATTTTCTATGAAAATTTTGTCAAGGATTTTATTTTTAGTAAAAAATTTTTCAAAAATTTTTATTTCAGAATAGAAGAAATTTTGTCAAAATTTATTTCGATAAGGAATATTGGTCAAAATGTATTTCTATAGAATATTTTGTTAAAAATTTTTTTGCTATAGAAAATTTTGCCAAAATTTTATTACTATAGAAAATTTTGTCAAAATTTTATTTTTATAGAAAATTTTGTCAAAATTTTATTTTTATAGTAAATTTTCTCAAAAATTTTTATTTAAATTTATTTCTTTAGAAAACTTTGCCAAAATTTAATTTCTATAGAAAATTTTGTTAATATTTGGTTTCTATAGAATATTTTGTCAAAATTTTATTTCTATACAAAATTTTATTTCTATAGAAAATTTTGTTAAAATTTTATTTCTATAGAAAATTTTTTCAAATTTTTTTTTCTATGGAAAATTTTGTCAAAATTTTATTTCTATACAAAATTTTACTTTGATAGAAAATTTTGTCACAATTTTATTTCTATAAAAAATTTGTCAAGATTTTAGAAAAGAAGCATAAGGTGATTTTTAAAATGTCTCAACAAATTTCAATTCTCTGTGAATTCGTGTAATTTTCATTTCGTCGTTTGCCTTTTGACACACAATAATTTATCATCATCTTGATGTGTGGCAGTCTTTGAATGAAAGCACGGACAGACGAAACATTCCTCTGACAATCCTTGCTAAATGCAAAAAAGTTAAACACTTGTTGAATTCACTAAAAATAATTAAGATTTCTTACGGGGTGGGCAAATGTAATTTGTTAAACAATTAAAAACAAAAGCTTTTTGCTATTTGCAAATTGTTTTTTCGAATGTCAAGCTCCCCCACACGTTCAAGTGACATGTGAGACGAATCCATTAGAAAAGCAACCCTTTTTTGCGGATGCAATGCCAGAGAAGGGATTTCCTTAATGAACTTTGGCATTGTGAAAACCGTTTGGGGGGAAAAACTCTTGACATTTCTCGCAATTTTTTTCTTCACGTTGGCTTTTTAATAATTATCTAAAATAGAGCTAAAGACATAATATTTATATTTAGATTTTCGACCAAGAAGCGAAAAAATCAGAAACCAAAACAACGCCAACAACATCAAATTTCTGCTAACACATCTTATAACGATGATAATGATGATGATGATGCTGATGAAGATCATCGGCGGCGGTGGCTATCGATGCTAATGGTCTTGGAAGCTTTTTTAAAAGTTCCACTAGAGAATCTCAGTCACTCTTTAGACGTGCTGGTGTTCGTGTCGCGCTGAAACACTGTGTCTGTTTTTCTGTGGGGATCTCTAACGTGGTGGATATTTTAGGTGGATACAAAAATCTTTTTTTTTTTTAATTTTTTTTTCTCCAAAAGAGAACACACGAAGAAATTGTTTTTCATATTTAGATATAGATTTTATATATATATTAAAAAAAATCGTCCAATATATATATAAATCACCGGAGAAAAATCAGTAACACTGTGCAAGTGTGAGTGAGTGAGAGAGTGAATAAGTGCGTATGTGTTTGAAACAAAAAAAAAAAAAAAATTAAAAATAAGAGAACATATTGGAATTAAGAAAGAAAAACCCACAAAAAACAACAACTACAAATATCAAATGAATTATATAAATTTTTCATTAAAATTAAATAATTATTTAAAGAAACCAAAAAAAAAAGAAATACAAATTGTGTATAAAAAAAAAAATAAAAATCACTTAAATTTACATTTTACCAAGTGAATGAGAGCAAACAAAAAATAGAAGCGAAAAATATACAAAAATTGCAATATGGAAAACGTCCCATCACTATTACATATATAGAAAAATATATGCTGCACGCGCGTACACACACACATATATATATATATATACACTTAGCTACCAACATATACACTAAAAGCCTTAAGTATACAACACCTACACTATATGAACTTTCTGTTACTGTCAATCAACGTGAACCAAAAAAAAATTATCGATAATCGAAAATTAATTAACTCTGACATTTAATGGACTTTATATATGGACTTTAAATGATAAAAAAATATTATATATATGTTTTAGTGAAATATCTTTAAACAAAAGAATATATGATTAAATACATGAATATAATTATATTAAAAATTTTGTTTGAATAATTTTTGCATTTATTTATAATTTTTTTTTTATATTCGAATGAATGATACATATGTATTAGGCTGCCTCGTGTTTAACTCTTGGGGCATATAATTTTTTTAATTTAAAATATATGATTAAATACATAAATATATTTATATTTTTATTAAAAATTTTCATGATAATATTTGAAAAAAAAAATTTTCAAATGTTGTCATCAAAAATTTGGACCTCTATTTAAATTTGTTGTTTTTTTTTTAATTTCGACATGTATGTCATATCTCTACACAGGACTAGCCTGTGTTTAACTCTTGGGCATATAATTTTTTTATTTTTCTTTTCACAAATAATGTCCGATTTATTTGCCATTTGTATTGCTCAACAATCGCCCACTATGTTTTCCGAAAAACAAGAACCGAAAATTAGATTATTCCTAGGCCAAGACTTTTTGTTGAGATGATACAAAAATCAGCATCTGCCCATTGGAAACAAAAAGCAACAAAAATTGATAATAACAGATGCCCACATTTTTTAAAAAATATTATCTTTAAACATGAGCCGTAGGCTATGGGGAGGAGGTTTCGTAAAAATACCGGCTGGCAAATAAGGGGATAAAATCTTCCAAAAAATTGATAATTTCATTTTTTTACTAAGATCCAAATTTACCCCGGCGATCAGAATTTTACAATCTTACAGACGGTTACAAAAAAAAAAAAAAAAAATACTTGGCTTGCGTAGTGCTTAAAATCTGAATGAATTTTAAGCGGCAAATATTGTCATTTTTTTCAAATCGCGAACAGGAGAAAAAATGTTCAAAAAATCACATAATTTACAATCTTTCTTAAGTTTCAAAACTTACCGGTAAGGCAGAATGTCTTGGGGAGGTACTTCGAAAAAAAAATCGGTGTAGTGTAAAAGGAGTTTTAAGCGGTAACATTTAAAAATTGTACTAATAAAAATATAACAATCTGTACTAAAAAATAAAAACAAATAAACTTTTATATTACCGGCAAACAGAAAGTTTTCTTCATAACAAAAATTGTGTTTTTATACCCTCCACCATAGGATGGGGGTATATTAACATTGTCATTCCGTTTGTAACACATCGAAATATTGCACTAAGACCCCATAAAGTATATATATTCTGGGTCGTGGTGAAATTCTGAGTCGATCTGAGCATGTCCGTCCGTCTGTCCGTCCGTCTGTTGAAATCACGCTAACTTCCGAACGAAACAAGTCATCGACTTGAAACTTGGCACAAGTAGGTGTTATTGATGTAGGTCGGATGGTATTGCAAAATGGGTTCATTCGGTCCACTTTTACGTATAAGCCCCCATATAAACGGACCCCCAAATTTGGCTTTTGCGATTGCTCCTAGAAGGAAGCAAATTTCATCCGATCCCGCTGAATTTGGTACATGATGTTAGTATATGCGTCTCTAACAACCATTGCAAAATTGGTTCCACCATCGGTCTATAATTATATAGCCCCCATATTAAAACCGAATCACCAGATTTGGACTATGCCAAAAGTGGTCCATATTCAGTCCATACATATATTATATCCCCCATATAAACCGATCCCGAGATTTTTTGGTTTTGGGAGCCCTTGGTACGTTTTAAAAGAAGGTTTGTACCGCAATCATGGTGGAGGGCTACAAAGCTTCGGCATGGCCGAACTTACGGCCGTATATACTTGTTTTTTTTTTTTTCGGAATTCTTGCTTTAAATTTATTTTAATTTATTACAAGCACACAAATTTTCCAAAATTTTTTAATTTATTAAACTTTTCAATTTAATCTTAATTTTAATGTTTTATTAAAATTTTGTAATCATTTAATTTTTGATATAAATTATTATCATGTTTCATTTTTGTTTTTATTTGAACATATAACGGATATTTTCTATTACCTGTTGCCACAGGGTGGTTACTTTGGTATTATAAGTTAGTGGGCATATGTTGCAACACCCAGAAGGAGGACAAGATAGACAGTTGTAGTGTTCTTTGGCAATATTGCTCAGGGCCGTTCCTGAGTCGATTTAGCCATGTCCGTCGTACCGTCTGTCTGTGAACACATATTTGTAATCGGCATTGTATCGCAATATTTAGTCCAATCGATTCAAATTTGGCTCAATTATTTTATTTTGAGGTCAGAATAAAAACCTACTTGGTTTGGAAGAAATCGGTTAAGTTTTAGATATAGGTCTCCAATATTAATACCTTTGGCCCGATATCTACTAATATGATGCCAGAAGGCAGAATTTCAGCCTTATTTGCTACAAATTTTGCACATGGAGTGCAATTAATAGGTTTGGTTAGGTGGCAGTCCGATGTATCAGGCTCACTTAGACTATTCAGTCCATTGTTGATACCACATGGTGAACTTTTCTCTCTTATCACTGACTGCTGCCGATTTCCATGTTTAGCTCAATGACAAGGGACCTCCTTTTTATAGCCGAGGTCCGAAATGGCGTTCCACATTTCCAGTGAAACCACTTAGAGACTCGAAAGCTTTGAAACTCTCCAGAAATGGTCACCAGCATTACTGAAGGTGGGGATAATTCCCACCGTTTGAAAAACTTTTTAACGGTGTTTCGGTCGAAGCAAGGTGGCAAATTGATAGTACTGTTCGCTCTTCTTTCAAACCAATATGAACCAAAAAACGATTCATATTCTGGAGCAAATGCGAAAAGTGTACATATTTTACAAGAAAAAAAAAACGCCAAAAGTATTGAATGGGGCAGAACTCATTTGATAAGGAGAGATGTTTACCATATCACAATGGACTACTTTGTCCTATAAAAACGGATAAATAAAGATTTTCAAAGTCATTTTTCATTTATTGGGGGGCTTCTACTCAATTAGCTATTCACTGGAGAAAAAAATCGTCGAGGCCAACTGATTTCATGTCCTTTAAAAATAGCGATCGAATTTTGCTTACCATATGAAAGAGGCATTTTCTATTGGTATTAAGTTTTTCATTACCCAAAAGTCGACAATTGAAGTCATTTTATTCACTATTAGACTTAAAACTGGGTATCTTTACATGAAAGAAAAACTGTGTTTGACTGGCTGGCCTTTAAAAATTTTCTGAAAATTCTTCTTAAAAAACAATAATGAAATCGCTCATTAATTGTTGACTTTTTTGGTATCTCGACAGCGTTGCCACAATTGAATACGCATTTTCATGGTATAAAAATTTTCCTTGACCAAAAAATCGATAATGGAAGTCATTTTTTCCTTATAGATTAAACTGAGGTATCTTTACATGAAATGAAAAAATGTGTTTGACTGCCTGGCTTTAAAAATTCTGAAAATTTCTTTTTAAAAATTAGTGAAAAATCGAAGCAAGTCTTTTAGTTTGTTGAATTTTAGTATTCCTTGACCACAGCGTTTGCCACAATATAAATTTTTTATTTTGAGACAAGTTTTTCCAAAATTGGACCAAAAATTCCTTACTAGCGAGAAACATTTTTTTAAATTAAATTAATAATCATTTTAATTAGTTAAAAATTTTTCCAAAATTTTAACCTCGATAAATTTTTTTTAGAATATTTATTTCTATTAAAAATTTTTTTCTCTTATTTATTTTTATAGAAATTTAAAAGAATTTTATTTTCTATAGGAAATTTTATTTTCTATATGAAAATTTGAAAAATTTTACTTCTGTAAAATTTTGTCAAAATTTCATTTCTATAGAAAATTTTGTCAACATTTTATTTACGCTGTTAGAAAAATTTTTTGACAAAATTTTTATTTTTATAGAAATTTTTTGGTCAAATATTTTAATTTCTGTAGTTAAAATGTTGTCAAAATTTTTTTCTATTAGGAACTTTTTGTCAACATTTTATTTTCTATAGAAAAAACTTTTCCAAAATTTTTATTTCTATTAGAAAATATTTTTCAAAATTTTATTTCTGTGGAAAATGTTGTCAAAAATTTTATTCTATATGAAAATTTTTATTTCTATACGGAAATTTTAACAAAATTTTATTTCTGTAGAAAAATTTTTCTCAACATATTTATTTTGTTAGAAAGCCTTTGATTAAAATTTTTCTTTCATTAGGAATTTTTGTTCTAACTATATTTCTTATAGAAAATTTGTCAATATTTATTTCTTTAGAAATTTTGTCAAAATTTTATTTTCTTTTTTGGAATTTTGTAAAATTTCATTTCTATAGAAAATTGAGCCAAACTTTTATTTCTATAGAAAGTTATAGCAAAATTTTATTTCTATATAAAATTTTTACAAATTTTTTTTCCTATTACAAAATTTTCTTTTTTTAAAGTTTTTTTGTACACAATTTTTTATATCTATTAGAAGACTTTGTACAAAATTTCATTTCTTTGGACATTTTGCTCAAAATTTTATTTCTTTGCGACTTCTTGTAAAAATTTAAATTTCTTTTAGGGAAAAATTTGTCAAAATTTCATATCTTTACGAAATTTTGCTAAATTCATTCCCTATAGGGAATTTTTGTCAAATCTTCTTTCTATATAAAATTTTTTTGTCAAAATTTCATTTCTTTAGGAAATATTTGGATAATTTTTTGTATCTATACAAAAATTTGTTTAAAGCTTATTTGTGTACAAAATTTTGGCAAAATTTTATCTCTATTGATATTTTTTGTCAAAATGTTATTTCTACAGAAATTTGTCAAAATTTTATTTTTTGTTCTAGAAAAATTTTGTCAAAATTTTATTTCTGTAGAAAAATGTTGTTCAAAATTTTATTCTATAGGAAATTTTGTCAACATTTTATTTCTATAGAAAACTTTTTCCAAAATTTTATTTCTATAGAAAATTTTTTCATTCTTTTCATTTTCTGTCGGAAAAATGCTTGGTCAAAAATTTATATTCTATAGTAAAATTTTATATTACTATTAGAAAATTTTTTAAACAAAATTTTACATTTCTGGTTAGAAAATTTTTTTTTCAACATTTATTATTTTCTGTAGAAGCTTTCGCTTAAAATTTATTTCATTTAGAATTTTGTCTAAACTAATATTTCTATTAGAAAATTTTGTCAATTTTCATCTTCTTTAGGAAATTTTTGTCAAAATTTTATTTCTTTTGGAAATTTTGTAAAAATTTCATTTTCTATTTAGAAAATTGAGCCAAACTTATTTATTTCTTTTTTACAAAATTTTCTTCCGTATATTAAACTTTTTTTAAAGTTTTTTTCTGTACACAATTTTTTTTATATCTATAGAAATTTTTTTCAAAATTTCATTTCCATAGAAAATTTTGTCAAATTTATTTCTTTGGACATTTTGTAAAATTTCATTCTTTTTGTCAAAATTTTTCATTTAATCTTTTACAACAATTTTGTCTAAATTTCATTCCCTTTAGGAATTTTGTCAAAATTTCATTTTCTTTTAGGAAATATTTGCCATTAATTTTTGTTTCTATACAAAATTTGTTCAAAGTTTTATTTGTGTACAAAATTTTGGCAAATTTTATTTCTATAGAAAAATTTTGTTTCAAATCTTTAATTATCTCTATTGATATTTTGAGTCAAATGTATATTTCTACAGAAAAAATTTTTGTCAAAAATTTTATTTTGTAGAAAATTTTGTCAAAATTTTATTTCTGTACGAAAAATGTATGTACAAAATTTTATTCTTATAGGAAATTGTCAACATCTATATTTTCTATAGAAAACTTTTTCAAAATTTTATTTCTAATTAAAGAAAATATTTCAAAATATTCTTATTTCTATAGAAAATTTTAACAAAATATTATTTTTGCTAGAAATTTTTTTTCAGAATTTTATTCTGTAGAAACGGGCATTGTTTAAATTTTATTTCATTAGAAATTTTGTCTAAACTATATTTCATACGAAAATCTTTCTGTCAATATTTCATTTTTCTTTAGCGAAAATTTTGTCAACATTTTATTTCTATTAGAAAACTTTTAAATTTTATTTTTTCTATAGAAAATTTTTTCATAAAATTTTATCTGTGGAAAATGGTTGTTTCAATTTTATAGGAAATTTTATTCTATAGAATTTTATTTCTATAGAAAATTTTAACAAATTTTATTTTCTGTAGAATTTTTTTCAATATATTTATTTTCATTAGAAAATTTGTCCAAATTAAATTTCTATAGAAAAATTTTGTTAATATTTTCCATTTCTTAAGAAATTTTTTTTTTTTCAAAATTTCATTTCTTTAGGAAATTTTGTAAAATTTCATTTGTATAGAAAATTGAGCCAAACTTTTATTTCTATAGAAAGTTATAGCAAAATTTTATTTCTATATAAAATTTTTACAAAATTTTTTTCCTATACAAAATTTTTGCATTAATTTCTGTATCTACACATAAATTTTGTTTACAGATTTATTTTCTGCTACAAAATTTTTGGACAAAATTTTTATTTCTATAGAAAATAATTGTTAAAATTTTGTTTCTATAGATTTTTTGTCAAACATGTTATTCCTACAGAAAATTTTGTCAAATTTTATTTTCTTTAGACAACTTTGTTCAAATTTTTAGTTCATTTAAAATTTTGTCAATTTTTTTTTTTCTTATTTAGAAAATTTGTCCAAATTTTTATTTTTATAGAATAATTTTGTCAAATGTATTCTATTAGAATTTTTCTTTTTATCAACGCTATTTATTTTTATTAGCCAAAAAAACTTTTATTCAAAATTTTTATTTTTGTGAGAACAATTTCGTCAAAAATGAAAGTATTTGTCAAAATTGTATTTCTGCTTTAGGACAACTTTGTTCAAATTTAGTTCATTAGAAATTTTTGTAATTTTTTTTTCTTTATAGAAAATATTTATGTCCAATTTAGTTTTTTGTCAAAAATTTTGTTCTATTAGGGAAAATTTTGATCAAAATTTGTATTTCTATTTAAGAATTTTTTGTTTTATCAACTTTTATTTTATTAGCAAAATATTATTTCATATAGAAAATTTTTGTTCAAAATTTTATTTCTGTATGAAAACTGTGCTAATTTTTAGTTCATTAGGAATGTTGTTTCCAAATTTTATTTCTATAGAAAATTTTCTCCAAAATTTTATTTTCTTATAGAAAATTATTGCTTTAAGATTTTATTTCTATAGAACATTATCGTTCAATTGTATTATTTCTATAGAAAAATTTGTAAAAATTTTATTTCCTATAAAAAATTTTGATAATATTGTTCTATCTCAAACATGTTCCATCGACAAAATATCTCTAAGATTTTATTCTCATTAGCAAAATGTTGTGCAAAAGTTTTATTGTCTATATGAAAATTTTGTTAAAATTTATATTCTTCAGAGAAATTTTGTCAAAATTTTATTTCCTATAGAAAAATTTGTTAAAATTTTATTTTCATAAAATTTTGTCAAAAATTTTATTTCTATAAAAATTTTGTTAAAATTTTATTTTCTATAGAAAAATTTTGTAAAAAATGCCGTTTGACGATCCAAAATCAACCAAAATTCCCATTTGTTTCCGACCAAATTTGAAAAAAATTTTATATTTTGCACAATTGACCTTTTGCGTTCCGATGGTCGGACAAAATTGGCAACCCTTAATCTTGACTTACATTAATTTCCTATGGATGTCGATGTCTAATTTGGATATTTAGTTGCCGTTAATTGTTTGTTAAAGGGGTTTTGATTAAAAATTGAAACAGCTGAAAAAAAAAACCCAAAATTTACCTTTTTTCATCAAATTAAAGTACACACAAGTCAAATTACAAAGAGGAGGTTGTTCTTACTTCAAATTCTCCGCTTCCTTGTCGGAACATACCAAAAATCAAATAAATAATGTGAAAACAAAAATCGGTCATACTTTTTTTCACGGTACCCTTTTAGTGATTTCATTAAAATATTAATATTTTCTTAATTTCGCTAACATACACATATTGGAACGACTTTATGGGTTAAACATTGAGAAATTTGTTGAGAAAAAAAAAATTCCCAAAAAATTCCCACTTAGATCATTTTACCGAAAGGCGCCTCTGTTTTCACAGTCAATTAACAAATATATTAAAATTCAATTGTGTACATAAAGCAAAAAGCTTTAAGAAAATTAAAACAGGGCAACATATACGAAATATAAATGTTGCACAAAAAAAAAAACATTAAGAAGATTTAGCACACAATATATTTCATTTGATATCTTTTTTTTGTTTTGTGAAAACATGATATAGTCAATTTTTAAGTCTTCAAAGCGTAAATGAAAAATTGCCAAAAACTATGTTTTGCCAAAAAGAAAGTATATTTGCTGACATTGGCCAAAAAAGAAAAATATTCTTTTCAAAAACAACAACGACAATTACAATGACCATCGTGGTTTGTTTGAGAATAATTACAAAATATTTTATTAAATTTATTAGAGCAATATTTTCATAGACCACATTCATTTTTGTTTTTTTGATTTTCTATCAAATCTGGCATCACTTGACTTTCATCTTTGTCTTAGGGGTTATTTGGCCAAGAAATATTTTCCGAATTATTTTTTATTTATTATTATTTATTTTTTTTTAAGAAAAGACAGGGCAAAGAAAACATTTGAAAATTTGAAATTTTTTTATTTAAATAAATATTTATTTATGTTGTTGGAATGCTATACTATAGTGGTACGTCGTATTTAGTGGATAAACTTAAGATTTATGTAAATATTTTTTTTTTTATTTTTGTCTGCCGCCAGTGTCGTTTGTCCGTTGGCCTGTGGTCCATCAGTAGCTCAAGGCCATGGTGCATCGTGTGCCTTATATTTTTCGGTTATAGGATTTTCAATAGGTTAATGTTAACATTTTGAAATGACAACATTTTTATGATGATCAGCTATGTTTTAGGAAATCTTTTGGATGAAAAAAAAATAATTTTATATGGAAAAAAACATTGAAATTTTTTAATATAATCGATGAAAAAAATCTACAAAATTCATATGTATAAATTATAAACATAAATAATTACAAACATAGACCTTGAACCAATGTTCATACATAGATTGAGAGAAATTTTTCAAGAAACATCAAAATCAGGAAAATCAATTCATGACTATCTGGGAAAACAAAAGTATTGATAATTCACATAAGACAACATTTACCGAAAAGGCGCCTCTGTTTTCACAGTCAATTAACAAATATATTAAAATTCAATTGTGTACATAAAGCAAAAAGCTAAGGAAAATTAAAACAGCACATATACGAAATATAAATGTTGCAAAAAAAAAAACATTAAGAAGATATTAGCACAATATATTCATTTGATATCTTTTTTTTGTTTGTGAAAACATGATATAGTCAATTTTTAATGTCTTCAAAGCGTAAATGAAAAATGCCAAAAACTATGTTTGCCAAAAAGAAAGTATATTTGCTGACATTGGCCAAAAAAGAAAAATATTCTTTTCAAACAACAACGACAATACAATGACCATCGTGGTTTGTTTGAGAATAATTACAAAATATTTTGTTAATTTATTAGAGCAATATTTTCATAGACCACATTCATTTTTGTTTTTTTGATTTTCTATCAAATCTGGCATCACTTGACTTTCATCTTTGTCTTAGGGGTTATTTGGCCAAGAAATATTTTTCCGAATTATTTTTTATTTATTATTATTATTACCAATTTTGGTTCGATCGGACCAAAATGGCAACCCTAATCTTGACTACATAATTTCTACTTGATGTCGAGTCTTAATTTGGAAATTTAAGTTGCCGTTAATATGTTTGTAAAGGGTTTTGATAGAAAATGAAAACAGCTGAAAAAAAAACCAAAAATTTACCTTTTTTTCATATAATTAAGTACACACAAGTCAAATTTAAAAGAGAAGGATGTTCTTACTTCAATTCTCCGCTTCCTTGGCTCGGAACTAATATCAAAATAAATAATGTAAAGACAAAATCGGCCATACTTTTTTTCAGGGTACCCTTTAGTGATTTTCATTAAAATATAAATATTTTTAATTTCGCTACATACACATATTGTGAACAACTCTTATGTTAACATTGAGAAATTTGTTGAAAAAAAAAATCCCAAAAATTCCCACTTAGCATTTACCGAAAAGGCGCCTCTGTTTCACAGTCAATTAACAAATATATTAAAATTCAATTGTGTACATAAAGCAAAAAGCTAAGGAAAATTAAAACAGCACATATACGAAATATAAATGTTGCAAAAAAAACATTAAGAAGATATTAGCACAATATAATTCATTTGATATCTTTTTTTTGTTTGTGAAAACATGATATAGTCATTTTTAATGTCTTCAAAGCGTAAATGAG
>PGFW01004706.1:15207-27707 GCA_003123925.1 Haematobia irritans
CCTGCAATGTCCTAAGGTGACTGTTGACCTGTATGAGCAGACAATCGAGCTCGAGTCGGTAGCAGAATATTGTTTTGTTTTAAAAATTCGGTGATACAGTTACGTTTTCAGATCATTACGACGATTGTTGTTGTTTGAGAAGCATGTTATTCATTTATCGTTGTCAGATTCGATTCTGTTTCTTCGTTTGAACGGATCGTTTATGAAATCGTTTTGAAACGTACCACTTCATGATTATTTCTATGCAACACCAACAATTGTTTTTCTGATTCAATCACGAAATTAAGTGATCCAATTAATTTTTTAATTGAAATGCCTTCAATCACAGAAATGATAGTATCAATTAAAAAAATAATTTAAGGTCAATTAAAAAATTAATTGATCCAATTAAAAATTTTTGTGATTGATTTTTGTTTCAATTAAAAAATTTGTTGATTCAATTAAATGTGTAATTGAATATTTTTTCGCTAATTTTTATTGAATTATTTTTTCTGTGTGGGTGTAGTGGTACAATTGCGACATTTCCAGTTTTTCCGAAACAAATTTGCGATAATTTGCTTGGAAGTGCTTCGTATAGGAGCAACTTTTGTAGGATTTAGCTCATCTTGAAACACCCATACTGTCCACTCACAATGTACCACTTGTATCGAAACACCCCGATCGTAGTTTTGGAGCATTTGTTTCGACCAATCGACAAAAGCCGTTTTGTGAACGATTGACAAATTGTTTGAACCACGGTTGCCAATCGAGCCAAAAATAATCTACCAAAATTTGGAGATCATTTTTACCAAAAAAAAACTACCAAACAAATAAATTTCATTTGTCAAACTTTTATTTCTATAGAAAATTTTGTCAAAATTTATTTCTATAGAAAATTTGTCAAAATTTTATTTCTTTAGAAATTTTGCCAAAATTTTATTCATAAGAAATTTCTAAGAATTTTGATTCAAATTTTATTTCTATAGAAAATTTTGCTCAAAATTTATTTTCTATTAGAAAATTTTTCAAATTTTATTTCTTTAGAAAAGATTTTCAAAATTTAAATGTCTATAGAAAATTTTCTCAAAATGTTATTTCTATAGAAAATTTTTGTCAAAATTTTATTTCTATTAGAAAAATTTCTTGTCAAAATTTTTATTTTCTATAGAAAATTTTGTCAAAATTTATTTCTATAAGAAAAATTTTCTTCAAAAAATTTATATTTCTATAGAAAATTTTCTCAAATTTATTTCTATAGAAAAATTTTTCAAATTTTTTTCTATAGAAATTTTGTCAAAATTTTATATCTAATAGAAAATTTTGTCAAAATTTTATTTCTATAGAAAATTTTGGAAAATGTTTTTATAAAAATTTTCTTAAATTTTATTTCTATAGGAAAATTTGGGTAATTTTATTTCTATAGAAAATTTGTCAAAATTTTATTTCTATGAGAAAATTTTTGTTCAAAATTTTATTTCTATAGAATTTTGTCAAATTTAATGTCTATAGAAAATTTTTCAAAATGTTTATTTTCTATAGAAAATGTTTGTCTCAAATTTATTTCTATAGAAAATGTTGTCAAAATTTAATGTCTATTTAGAAAATTTTTCTCAAAATGTTATTTCTATAGAAAATTTTTCAAAATTTTATTTCTATAAATTTAATATTTCTATAGAAAATTTTCTCAAATTTTTTTTTATTTTAAGAAAATTTTCGTGTCAAAATTTTATTTCTATAGAAAAATTATTCTCAAAATTTTAAAAAATTTTCTTATAGAAATATTTTGTCAAAATTTTATTTCTTTAGAAAATTTTGTCGAAAATTTAATTCTATAGAAAAATTTTCTCAAAATTTTATTTCTATAGAAATTTTCTCAAATTTTATTGCTATAGAAAATTTGTTCAAAATTTTATTTCTATAGAAAATTTAGGTCAAAAATTTTATTTTCTATATAAATTTTCTCAAAATTTATTTTATAGAAAATTTTCTCAAAATTTATTTCTATAGAAAATTTTCTTCAAAATTTATTTCTATAGAAAATTTGTTCAAAAATTTTATTTTATAGAAAATTTTTCTCAAAATTTATTTCTATGATGAATATTTTTCAAAATTTTATTCTTGTAGAAAATTTTCTCAAAATTTTATTTCTATAGATAATTTTTGAAAAATTTTGTTTCTAAGAAAATTGGAAAATTTTATTTCTATAGAAAATTTTGTCAAAAATTTTATTTTCTATAGGAAAATTTTTCAAAATTTTTTCTTGATAATCCAATGTTTTATTTCTATAGAAAATTTGGAAAAAATTTTTTTCTATAGAAAATTTTTCAAAATTTATTTCATATAAGAAAATTT
Organism: Haematobia irritans; assembly: GCA_003123925.1. NCBI lineage: Eukaryota > Metazoa > Arthropoda > Insecta > Diptera > Muscidae > Haematobia > Haematobia irritans. Next base: position 17,539 of record PGFW01004706.1, read on the forward strand.
TGTCAAAAATTTTATTTTCTATAGAAAATTTGTCAAAATTTATTTCTATAGAAAATTTTGTCAAAATTTTTATTCTCTATAGAAATTTTGAAAAATATTTTGTTCTATAGAAAAATTTTTCTTAAAATTTATTCATAGAAAATTTTTATTTTTGTCAAAATCTTATTCTATAGAAAATTTTTTGTCAAACATTTTATTTCTATAGAAAATTTTCTCAAAATTATATTCTATAGAAATTTGGAAAATTTTATTTCTATAGAAAATTTTGTCTAAATTTTATTTCTATAGAAAATTTTGTCAAAATTTTATTTCTATAGAAAATTTTGTCAAAATTTTATTTCTATAGAAAATGTTGTCAAATTTTATTTTCTATAGAAAATTTTTCAAAATTTTATTTCTATAGAAAATTTTCTCAAAATTTTATTTCTATAGAAAATTTTCTCAAAATTTTATTTCTATAGAAAATTTTCTCAAAATTTTATTTCTATTTAAATTTAAAACAACGAGGAAAGACCACCAAATCTTGAATGCTTGAAGCCCTTACAGTACTCTTTAAAAGCTTTCATTTGATACCAATAAATATTGGTCAGGTGCTAATTTTCATAATAAATTTGATCTTCTCAAATTATATTTAACCCATTAGATGCAATGACAACCTGTGGTTTATGTCTGCGCTAGTTAAATTTGCAATTTACTTTCACGCATATTTGCTTTGAAGGCCTTAGAATAACAATTCTCTAAATTTCCCTCTCATGACACATACATACACACCCATAGCAATTAAATGTATCAGTGGAATAGTGCGTTCCACTGTGCGTGTAATAAAAACGAATGTAGTTATTATTGTGAGCTCTCTGAATATCTGCGAACGTGTGTATGTTACTGAGTACTCGTTTCCATCTCACCGGAAGTGGCATCACGTTGCTATTGCTGTTATTCAATGAACACGCGGATATAAAGATGGCCAAACTTGAGAGACTACCGTGTGTGTGTGTGTGATGCGGTCGTAACAGTACTTGACTACTATACTTGGTTTTTCTATAGCATTTCGCTGAAGAGGTTTAATTGCAGTTATGGCGATTAATACGACAATTATACCACGATGGAGGATTTTAAGATTGTGCAAAGGACTATTTCCATACCGTGTAAATGACCCTAATATGGTGTTGCAGAGAAACAAATAACGTAAACTGTAACTGAACTACCTCGTGGGAGAAATTAATTCAATTGTAATCCAAATTTTGAGATTTTAAATTAAGTTTAAATTAAATTTAAATTTAAATTTAAATTTAAATGAGAGAGAGATCATGCCTTTTACAAGGGTACGTATGGTGAAAATTGGACGCTATAATTCTTGACGCATCCATGTTTATGGTGGTATTCTATCCCTCCATTAACGCAAACATTAAAGAGTAAACAAAGATCTTATGGCATTGCCACAACAGCATAGAGATACTCCTACTAACACCACAACATAGCGTCTATATGGCATTCATAGCTTCACATATTGTTGAATTTGGATATACTTTCGAAATGTCAACCCGCCGCACACCCCTTCATAAATGTCTGGCAAAAGCATTCTTCAATACTTGCCATTAATATATTAATTCCAAACCTCCAAGAAAATGCATAAAAGACCAAGACATTAATAATACAATAGATTAATTGGATATTACAATAACCGTTAAGCTTAGTATGCAAATAGGGAAACGAATACTAAAAGTGAATGAAAGCAAAACGAAAACTAATTACATATGTTACTAAAGGGAATAATTGGTTCCCTTCGAGGCACAAACAACCAACGTTCGGTCATAAGTATGTGGGTGGGTGTGAAAATTGGAGTTCCATTTTTCGAATTTTTCCATAAAATAGGAACTCAATTTCCTTTGGCGACGGTGAACCTCCGAGTCCACAACAACAGCAACCAATGTTCGTTCATCTTGGTCTTCTGCGACACATCCCATCAATTGCATCATCTCTTAACCCACTGGTTACCGCAGGCTAATATTCAAAACGAACTGCTTGTAAGAGGCAATTTTGAAGGGACACCGTTGTCCTTCTGCTCGAAACTCCCAACAACTCCCATTCTAGGATTAATTGAAAGACATAACTCCTACACTGAACCAAAAATATCTAATTTTTCTGCGTACGGGAATAAAGAAGTCATTCCGTGCCAAAGTCAGAACTACGAGTATTTGTTGTTTAACTTTGTGAAACGAAATTTCCGTGATCAAATGAAAAGCATACAAAAATCACTGGACAAAATCTGGAGTGACAAGTTACTTTATTGCAAAGAAATTAAAAGAATGTTTTTGTGTGCTTTTGTGTAAGATCCTGAAATTGAACTAATGAATTCTACTAAACTAGCAGCAATATCGATCAATGATTTAAACACTTGCTCTGTCAAACAAGAAGTCAGAACCAAGTGTTATACGGCCGTATGTACCCTCCACCATGGATTGGCGTAGAAACTCTACCACTCCTTTAGAAAAATATGTTTTTCATATGTTCGATATAAAAAAAAATGTGTTTCGGGCAACCAATTTTAAAACACAATATATTTAAGTGCAAACATGTAACTGTTCCTAAACTAACACTAAATGTTTGGGACATCCTACTGTTAATCATGTTAGAAATATATCTATGTTTGGGGCCGCATAATGTTTTCATCAAAATCAATATGTTGTGAATGCAAACATATATAAATTTAACAAAATTTCGACTAACATACCATATGTTTTGATATTTTATTCAAAGAAGCACAGAGAGAGTATCAGAGAAACAAAATAGCAGATGGCAAACCGGGAGACGTTGAACGAAAGATTCAACATAAACACACGCAAAAAGAATCAAAAGAGAACAATTTCTGTGAAACCACTTGTTAATGTTGTTTCGAAAAACATGTTTATCGATAAGGGTCCAAAAATTTGATATGCTAACGTCTAAATATTATTAACTTTGAATAAAGAGTATGGACATTCGGAACCAAGAGCAGTAGATCCAATTTGACAAAACAAACAGCATATGTTTATGTATGCTGTGGACATGTGTTTTTTCATTTATCATTTTGGATTATGGTCACGATTTTTTTTTTCTTGGTTTCGTTAAACAGAAAATCAGGGGTCCTTCATAAAGAATAACCGAAAGGCATTATACTATTCTTTTCTAGAGTTGGAACAGTAAAATGAAAATAAGAGCGAAATAGTGAAAAATTACACAAGTAGAACTGTATAAAACCAAAGTTTAGTTCCTCTTTTATTAATAAGTAGTCACGGAAGGAGTCTGTACGGTGTGTTAAATCGCCTAGTAAAAAAACTGTTTGACCCGCCCTAACATTAAATTTTTATGTTTAATATTATAAATTATTATTATGTAATGTTTTAACCCTCGATTCCACGTTCTCTCTTGTTAGAGTTTTTGTGTTCCTTCCAAAATTTTAAAGTTTTGTACCAAAAAACAGTTTTTTTGTTACAGAAAAATTGTTATTTTTGCAATAAAAAATAATATTTTATCCTAAAAGTCAAGTCAATTTCGTTTATCATCAGCACTGTAACTGATCTATATATCTTTAAATAACCCACATTTTAAGTTTCATTATAAAAATTTAATATAGTATAAATATAAATGTCGGAGCAGGGATTGAACCCACGACCCTTTGCACGCAAGGCAGACATGCTAACCACTGCTCCACGTGGCAAACAAATGTATGTTTCTGTTAAATAATGTTATGGTTTGCATGGACTCGTGGGCGCTGCAAACTAATGCTAAATATAAATGTAACTTATACGATAATGTATTCTACTGGTGACTATAACAGCTACGTAGCGCCCAGTGATCAGTGTGTTGGCTACAAAGCCTGTATGGTCCTCGTTCGATTCTCCGTGCAGGCGAAAGGTAAAGATTAAAAAAAGTTAATAAAATGTGAATAAATTTGCTTTCACATTAATTTGTAATTGGCAGAAAAAGATGCCAAAGAACTAAAATAGTTTCGTGAAGTGAAAATTACGAGTATTTTAAGGGAATGCAGCACAATCGTGCCTTTTTGGGAAAAATCTTCCAAGCATATAATATTTTTGGGCTCAAAATGCTTCCAAACATATAAATATGTTTACATAAAACAAACATAATTAAATGTTTCGCAGTAATCCAATAATATATGTGCTTCCTGCAAAAATATGTATTTGGAACAATATGTTTTAAAGAAGCGATTTTTTTTTGAGGTGTACGAAAAAGACCAATCATGCCACAATCGAATTACTTGGGGTTGTGGTATCTTTAAAATTCTTTTAACAATCGTTTTCTAAATTGTGAGTTAGTCCATAAAGTGGGTAGAGAGCCAGAATTGAAATATGGGGGCTATATACAATTATGAACTTGATAGGACCATTTTTTTTTTTTTTGAATTGGGGATGCGATTTATCTGAGGGATATAAAGGGTGAATTCTTTTGAGGTTAGGATTTTCATGCATTAGTTATTATCTGCAGATCACGTGGGATTTCAAGACATGGTGTCAAATGAGAAAGATGCTCAGTATGCTTTTGACGATATTCAATCATGAATAGACTACTAAACGAGCAATCGCTTGCAAATCATTGAATTTTATTACCAAAAATCAGTGTTCGTTCGAAATGTGTTTTCGGCCGCTTTACGTCGATTTATGGTCCTACATAATCGACCAAGTGAGCAAACAAATTAATGCGATTGTGATCCAGTTCGCAACTCAGTTTTACTTTATTGGACATTAAAACCAACCACAGCGAAATGCGTACAGTGCTAACAGAAGAAGAATATTTGCGTCTGTTTTTCTGAAAGAGTGTTGCTGAAGACTGTGAAATGTCGATTCGTCGCGTTCGCAGGTGCAATTGGTTTGTGTTATTCGGAACACATGGAAGATTTTAGCGCAAAGATCTTGGCTGTAAAACGTATTTTAAAAACGTACAGCTCGTGGCAAGAACGAAGCCGAACGATCTGGCACAAACGTCGAATTTTTCAGTGAATGGGCCCTAGAAAAGTTGCAGAAAAATCCGGCTTTTTTATCGACAAATATTTGTTCAGCGATGAGGGCTCATTTCTGGTTGAAATGGCTACGTAAATAAAGCAAAATTGCGCATTTGGAGTGAAGAGCAACAGAAGCCGTTCAAGAACTGCCCATGCATCCGAAAAATGCAGCTGTTTGGTGTGGTTTGTACGCTGGTGGAATACATTTGGACCGTATTTTTTCAAAGTATGGACGTTTGGACGCAACGTTATCGGTGTAATGGCGATGCGCTATCGTTCGATGCTAAACAAACCTTTTTGTTGCCAAAAATGGAAAGAAACTGAATCTGGTTGACATCGTGGTTTCAAGCAAGATGGCGCTATCATGCCAGCACTAGCTTCGCGATTCTAATTGGCCATTTTTGAGGGAAAAACTTCGGAGAAACAATTCATCTCAAAGAATGGACCGGTAAGTTGGCCACCAAGATCAAATGCGATTTGACAGCCTTTAAGACCTATTTTTTGTGTGGGGGCGCCTACGTCAAGTCTAGAAGTCTACAGAAATAAGGGCCAGGCAACTATTCCAGCTTTGGAAGACAAGACATTGTCCGAAAGAAATTCGGGCTAATTCCGTTGGCCGAAATGCTCGAAAAAGTTGCCAAAATTGGAACTTTGCGAATGGAACCGACCTTAAGAGCAGCCGCGGTCAAACATTTAAATGAAAATTATCTTCAAAAAGTAAAATGTCATGGACCAATCTAACGTTTCAAATAAAAAGAACGCGATGAGAATTTTGCAAAATTTTAATGCGTTTTTTTTTAAAAAAAAAAAAAAGTAATCAAGCTCTTAAAACAAAAAATCACCCCTTTATATTACCCAGGGCAAAAAAAGCGTCGCGCAAAAAAACTCTGAAAATGTTCTTTTGGTGGATCCGGAAGGTGGGCAAAATTGACGCATGAAGGCGATTTGAATTTAAACATGGCTTGTCAATGGGACGGAAGTCCTGGCCAATATCAACAGCGTTTGCACTGAATTTCCATCACTTCTTTAGGTGTGATCCGAAATTTAATGTTTGGATGCTAAATTAAAAATTCTGTGATATTTTGTTAATATGAATAATTTTTTATAAATTTTTTGAATAAATTTTTAATGGATTCTTTAGGCTTTGTCGGAAACGTTTGAACCTCAATATTTTTCAAAAATAAAATCCACAATTTTTCGATTGATTTAGAATTTTTTCGACAAAATTTAAATGATTTGTATCATTTTAATGAAAATTCTTACTCTGTGTTTAACGCTGCTATTTATATACAAAAAAATAGTAAAATTACCCTTAAAAGTATGAAAAAAACCAAGGTTAATAAAAAAATCGGAATTAAAGAGAAATTCCTTGGTAGTTAAAATAAAGAACTTGCAATTGGGAAGTGCATCTGCTGGAAGTGCTTTTTTAAGTGTGCCTTTGGAAACATAGCAGGAATAATGATTAGTAATCTAATCATTAGGCATCTGTGATTAGAAATCTTATTTGTTGAAATATATGATTAGTTTTATAGTATTAGTTAGCACCATTTTAGATGATTACTAATTGATTAGAATTAGAAATAATTCAAAAAATCTAATCACAATTAGTTGACGAATTAGAAATCATAATCAAAATCAATCAAAAAAACTAAATTGATTTAGATTTCTTAAAATAATTTTTGAATTAGATTTGATTAGATACCTATTTTAACTATTTTTTGTGAAAAGAAAAATATTAGTGTTCTCAATATTTGTTGCTATATTTGATATACATATAACAGTTTTTGAATATTGCATAAAATTGCATACGTGCAACCCTGTTTCTTTAAATAAACAATAGACACTGCTCTTATATCACAATTCAACGAAAAAATGGCATTAGACTTCAGTAATACCAAAACTTTTCAAAGTGTACCAGCTTACGTTTATTAAAGAACAGGGTGCAACGTATGCAATTTTATTGCAATATTCGAAAAACTGTTATATTATTGGTAAATAGCAACAAAATATGAGAAAATAAATATTTCTTTTCCTCAAAATAGCTTAAAAAATAGTTGATCTAATCAAATCTAATCAAAATTATCTTAAGAATCCTAATCAAATTAGTTTTTTTGATTAGATTTGTTAGATTTCTAAATCGTCACTAATTGTGATTAGATTTTTGATTATTTCTAATTTCTATCAATTAGTAATCAGAAATTGTGGAGTCTAAATTCAATTCTAATGATATAAATTATTTTAATTCTGGAGGCTAAATCGTAAATGATTTCTAAATTCTAAGTCTGTCAATTTCCAAGCTTATGCTTTGAAGAACTTTCCCAATATTGTTTTTGGGGGGTAAGGCTATAGACGCGATATGTATGGACCGTAGTTGGCTATGGTTGTTACGGCCATATACTAGCACAATGTAACCAAATTTCATGCTTGACAATCGGATGAAAATTTGGTCCTCCAAGAGGCTCCAGAAAACCAAATTCGTCGGGAACGGGTTTATGTGGGCTATATATTGATTTATGGAGCTTGATAATGGCAACGCACTTTTTGTCCAATGGGGTATCTATATATTATGGACGCAGCAGGGTATGGACCAATTTTTGTGCGATGCGTTGTTAGAGGTATCATATTACTTACACGCATGTATCAAATTTCAGGCCAAGATGCCGAATGAAAAGTTTGCATTCTCTTAGAGGCTCCGCGAGCCAAAAATCTCGAAGGATCGTTTATATGGGGGCTTATTATAATTATCGACCGCGATGTGGAGCCAATTTTTGCATGGTTGTTAGGAGCATTTACTGATGACACGCATGTAGCCAAATTTCAGCCCGGATCGGAGAGAGAATTTGTTTCTCTTAGGGTCCCCGCAAGCGCAATTTGGGGGGTCGTTTTATATGGGGCTATACCGTAAAAGTGACCGATAATGGCCCATTTGCAATACGCAATCCGACACTGACGTCAATAACAACTCTGCTGTGTCAAGTTCAAGTCGTAGCTTGTTTCGTGTCGGAGTTAGAGCTTTGAATTTCAAACAGAGGACGGACGGACATGTTCAGATCGACACAGAATTTCACCACGACCCAGAATATCTAATACTGTTAATGGGGTCTTAGAGCAATATTTTTCGAATGTGTTACTTAAACAGAATGGACATAAGTTAATATACTCCCATCCTATGGTGGAGGGTAATAAAAATCAAACCTGCGATCCGCGGAAGCGATCTGGATTGGAAACAAAAATAAATGACAAACTAGAAGCGAATGAGAGCGAAAGAGATGGATCTAGTGACTATCGTTCCGTTTTACGCTGAACGCATTTCATTGAACTAGTACGTTCGGAAGCGACACAAGGTTTGTTGGTTTTGCTCCCACGACAACAAACAAAAATAGGAGTGGAGACGTGTTGTGTGTGTGTGTGTGTGTAGCATACTCTTATAGTTGAGAGAACGAAATAACTTCATCTACACAGCAATGGAAATTATAAAACGAATGGAATTGGAATTCCGATTACATTCGAATACTTAAGAACATTGTTTGTTGCTTGCTTTATTGGGTTCTATTTGCGCTGTTTCAAAATTTGCAAGGATTTGATATGTAACTTTTGCAGAGGTTTGATATGTAACTGAACTCTTAAAATGTAGTTATTAAAGAACTAGCGTCCATTCAAGTTTGCTCCCGAAACGACAGCATGCATACTTCAACTAGTCAGCTTTATTGAAAGCTCAAATAATACACAATCGTGGCGTTTCTAGACATCGAAGGGGCGTTCTATAACGTCCATCGGAGCTCGATATTAAATGGACTGACAACTCTGAATGTTGATCCAGGTATACTTAGGCTGTTAGACGAACTTCTAAGGAAGAGACGCATTTCAGCTACACTAGAACAAGCAAACATACAAAGGTATGTGAACAGAGGCACTCCTCAAGGAGGAATTCTATTACCTCTTCTTTGGAATGTTGCTATAAACAACCTTTTGGTTTCCCTAGAAAAGGAAAGGATAAAAGTGGTGGCATACGCAGATGATGTGGCGCTAGCAGTCAGGGGAAAATTCCCATCAACAGTTAGAGATATTATACAGAGAGTCCTTCGGATGACTGATAAATAGGCGAGAGATAATGGTCTTGGGGTAAATCCTGCAAAGACAGAACTAGTCATGTACTGCAAAGATCGCAAAACTCCCACGGTTAGGCCCATTTCCTTAAGGGGTATTGAAATTCCCTTTGGCGAGTGTGCAAAATATCTTGGCGTTATTTTGGACAGGAAGCTGAACTTTAAGCTTAATATTGAAGAAAGGGCGAGGAAAGCAACTGTACTCGTGCAAAAAGGCAATAGGAAACAAGTGGGGACTAAAACCAAAAATTGTGCATTGGCTATACACGGCAGTGGTTAGACTTATAATGCTATATGGTGTTGAAGTCTGGTGGCCGGCACTTCATCAGCCGACAAGTTTAGACAAAGTTCAGCGTATGGCGTGCTTGTGTATCTCAGGTGCATTCAGCAAGACAGGAATAAATTCCCTTAATGTCATACTGCATCTATTGCCTTTAGACATTTTGGCCAAACAGTCGGCTGCAACAACGGCTGTGCGGTTGCGCGAGCTATCGCTGTGGTCGTAAAAAAAAGTTACGGTCACTATTAGGTCCTCAAAATAATGCCAGATGTGCCTAACGTAGTGGATTATAATTTGGCGACACCACTTTTCGACAAAAAGTTTGAAACTCTAATTGCCAACAGTGAGGCGTGGTGCACACAGGCCCCGGGGAATAAACGATATATAGATTTCTACACTGATGGCTCCAAATTGAATGGACAAGTGGGTTTCGGAGTATATTCTAAAGATCTGGAACTTCGAATAGCGAAAAGATTACCTGATCACTGTAGTGTTTTTTAGGCTGAAATATTAGCAATAAGAGAAGTGGTGAATTGGCTGAGAAGTAATGGTCCAAGCAATATTGGCATTAATATATACTCAGACAGTCAACCTGCAAAAAAATCCTTGGACTCTGTGTTCCTCAACTCGAAAACGGCAATCGACTGCGGCAAATCTCTCAATGAGATGGCTGCGCACAACTATATTCATATATTATGGGCGCCTGGCCATAGGAACATACCGGGAAACTGCGAAGCAGATGAGCTAGCAAGGCTAGGAGCTACCTTACATTATTCCAGGGGAA
>PGFW01004713.1:7315-20474 GCA_003123925.1 Haematobia irritans
TTTTACAACATTTTCTATAGAAATACAAAACACAAAAATTTTCTATAGAAGTAAAATTAAAATTTTTTCAAACTTTGATAGATACGAGTGGCACCGTAATAGTAGATCCAGATGAAGGTGAACTATCTTCATCATTTCTATATTTATGGAACATATTGTCCAAATCAGTGATGAACACTGATATGGTGGCAAAGGTTAGGCCCGAGCCCTCACGAAATGATTTCGCAATTGTAAAAATATATCTTAGTATAGCTGAGTAAAATTAAAAAATTAGCCCTTGAGCGCCCATAATAAAATTGTGTGTTCGTTTCTAGACCAAAATCTCAATTTGAACCCTATTGTATGCCGTTGAATAAAGAGCAGCAATTCCCCATGTTCCGAAATTCGCGGAATCACAAATCGCAAAATTTTCATTTAGCCATAATTTCTTAACCCTGAATCTTATTAACTTAAATCTTGGTAATATAGTTCTCATTAATGAGAAGTCCGAGTGTATCTCTATTTTTTCGTCAAAAGAAAAATTAAATCTTGCTATTTACGATTCCGAATATCGAAACATGGGAGAATGTGTTTCTATTTTGAAAATCCGCTGTGATTCTTCTTTAATAATGTAGAAATAAAAAAAAATAATGCAAATCCGATTTATTATACTGAACCGTTTCCATAGAAAAAATCTCGCAAAACTCCCAAATTATAAATTCCCCACCAAAATTCCCCAAGTCCCCAACCACGAAAAATATCCCCAATTTGGGGAAAAATCCCCAATATTGTCACCACTGTATTCATGTGTGTAAAAAGCTCTAAATTTTACAATTTTACCAATTGCATACCGAAAAACCATAGCATATTAGGAGTCTAAAGTATTTTTTTCTATAAATTAAATTAAGACATACGTTATATTTAGATCTCCCTTATTAATGAAATAAAAATTGTTCAAAAAACAATATTCATCGGCACAAAACAAAATTTTATAAAAATCGGCAACAAACCTATATGTACTGAAAATTATCCCCCATATACAAAAAAAGTTAAAGTAAATATTAAACCTACTTTTCCCGTATAAATTCGTTTGATAAACTGTCAATAAAATTTTTTTGTATGGGCATATATGTATTTTTAAATTGTTCATGTTGTTTGGATTGCTATAACAACTTTTGACTAAGCAGGGGTAGTGAAACGAAGGGAGACCAACTTTTGAACAAGCAGAGGTAGTGAAAAGATGGGAGACCAAAGGCTAATTGTAATTTTCTTAGCTTTACAAAAGCGTTTTTTAATCAATCAGTTACAAAACAAAGTTTTAACAGTTTTTTTTTCATTTCAGAATGGAATATATTTGTTTTGTTCGGACAAATATTAAAAAAAAATATGTTTTTTATTTTTTTTATAAAAGCAAAAAATAAAACGTTTTCGGATGTCTGATGAAATCAAATTTGGGTAAATATTTTTTTAGTTACAACAAGGTTAGGTTAGGTGGCAGCCCGATGTATCCTTTGAACGCAATTATGTCAGTGCCTGGTGTTACGTTTTAGCTTGGGAAAATTGGTGGAATCAAAAAGTTGCCCTATTATCTGGATAATGATTTCAATTTGGGTTAGTTAAAACACTAATTTTCAAATTACAGCAATATAATATATAGTAAACGAAGAATATTCAACCCAAGGAAAAATTGAAAATGTCTTTTTTCATTTTTTGCTAATTAATTTTTTAGCTTTACATCTGCGTAGACATTGAGTGGATTCAGTTTTTCAAACATCTACCCAGAAAAAAATACTCATTTACCACAAGATCTCATATTCTGCTGGATATTAAATCATGGTGCTACCATCATACAATACCATCTAGCAATCTTACTTTGATCTCGTATTACAGAGTTCGAGCCCTACCGGGGAGGTTTTTTAACACAACTTTTTAGTTTATTAAATTTGGATTTTTAAATTCACATGTTTTTAATTTTCGTTTCTTTTAATTTTAATTTAATTAAAACCAAGTATATCATGGTCAAAGATCCGCCAGTCCGTATACTCGCACCATGATTGCGTTCCGAAATTTTTACTAAAATTTGGTTGTTCTTGATGGCTGTTTGTGATGACAAAGTAGTATGGAGTCTATTTGGGTTAATAAAAAAGTCAGATTAGTTGATCCACTTTATATAGAGAAGTCTTATAAATAATTATGATTGCGATTTAAATCATTTTTCGCAATGGGAAGTAGAAAGGCTTTAAATTTTCTACCGCATTCGGATGGGAATTTCCAAGAGACTGGAGCGTCAAATTCTGGAAATTCGGTTTATATTGTGGAGGCTATATTTTAATTTAGGGACGTCTATGGGGCCAGTTTTGCATTGGTTTTTAGAGACCATTGTACTAGCTATCAGTTCCAAATTTCAAAACGCTATGTGTATAAGAGGTGTTCTTCTTGCAGAGGCTTCTGAAGCACAGTTGCATAGTCGGTTAGAATTCTATCAAACATGGTTAGATAGTTTTGCTGTGGTACAAATAATTCTTTTTTTATATTTCCATTTTGTATAGAAATAAAATGTTGACAACAAATTTTTATATAAATAACATTTTTGACACAATTTTCTAAGCAATAAAATTTTGACACAATTTTTATAGAAATAAAAAATTTTGCAAAAATATTTCTTATTGAAAACAAAATTTGACAAAAATATTTTCTATAGTTATTAAATTGGACAAAATTATCTATAGAATAAAATTTTTTTACAAAGTTTCTATGTAAATTAAAATATTGCAAAACTTTCTATAGTTCAATAAAATTTGACCAAAATTTTTCTATAAGAAATAAAAATTGAACAAAATTTCCGTATAGAAACTTAAACTGTTCAACAAATTTTCTATAGGAAATAAAATTTTGACAAAGTTTTCTATAGAATAAAATTTTTGTGACAAAAATTGTCTTATAGAAATTAAAAATTTTTTGCAAAAGTTTTCTATAAGAAATAAAAATTTTGACAAAATTGTCTATTAGAAAATAAATATTTTAACAAAATTTTCTTTAGATAATAAAATTTTGGGACAAAATTATCTATAGAAATAAAATCTTGACAAAATTTTCTAAAGAAATAAAACTTTGACAACAGTTTTCTATAGAAATAAATTTTGAAAAAATTTTTATCATAAATAAAATTTTTGACAAAGTTTTCTATAGAAATAAAATTTGACAAATTGTCTTATAGAAATCAATATTTTTAACATAAATATTTTCTATAGAAATAAAATTTTTTAAAAATTTTTCTAACCTAAATTAAAAATTTTGAAAAACATGACAAGTGATTCTATAGAAAAATTTTTGACAACATTGTCTATAGTAAGTAAAAATTTAACAAAATATTCTATCAAGATTATAGAAATCAAAATTTAGACAAAATTTATTCTATTAGAAATAAAATTATTGACCATAAATTTGGTCTATAGGAATAAAATGTTGACACAATTTTCTATAGAAAAAAAAAAATGTTGACAATAATTTCCTATAGAAAAAATAAAATTTTCACAATAATTCTCTATGACACATTTTTGCAAAGATTGAAATAAAAATTATGACAAAAAAATTTTCTTATAGTAAAATAAGACTTTGTACAACATATTCTATAGATGAATAAAATTTTGAACAAAATTTTATAGAAATAATAGTTTTGACAAAATTTTCCTGTTTAGAAATAAAATTTCAACAAAATTTGCATAGAACAATAAATTTTGACACAATTTTTCTATAGCAAAAAAATTTTGACAAAAAATTATCTATTAGAAATAAAATTTTGACAAAGTTTTTTCTATAGAAATACAATTTTTAAAAAATATTTCTACCGAAAATAAAATTTTGACAAAATTTCTATATGAAATAAAATTTGGACAAAATTTCTAAGAAATAATATTTTAAACAAAACATTTTCTATAGAAATAAAAAACTTTGAACAAAATTTTCTATAGAAATAAAAATATTTTGGAACAATAGTGTTCTATTAGAAATAAAATTTTGACACATTTGTCTATAGAAATAATATTTTAAACAAAAATTTTCTACTTAGAAATTAAAATTAATGATTAAATTTGTCTATAGAAATAAAACTTCGACTAAAGTTCCCTATAAAATATAAATTTTTACAAAATTTTTCTCTTAGAGATAAAATTTTGACATCAATTTTTCTATAGAAATAAAATGTTTGAAAAAATATTCTATAGTTCATACAATTTCTATAGAAACAATTTATGGCAAAATTTTCTATGAAAATAATAAATATTACAAAAATTTTTGACAAAAGTTTTATCAGTAGTAACATTTGACAAAATTTTCTTATACATATTAAAATTTTCGATCGAAATTTTCTGCAGGAATATTAACTTATGACCAAATTTCCTAAGGAAATGAATATTAAAATTTGGAACAAATTTTCCTTATTAGAAATAAAAATTTTGACAAAATGTTCTTATAGAAATCAATTATTTTGGCCACAATTTTTCTATAGAAATAAAATTTTGAAAAACTTTTCCTATAGAAGATACAAATTTTTTTCCAAAATCTTATATAGAAATAACAGTAGTTGGACAACATTTTCTTAAACAAAAAAAACATTTGACAAAAATTTTTAAAGAAATAATAATTTTGACAAAATTTTTACAAAGAACTAAATTTTGACAAAATTTGTTTAAGAAATAAAATTTTCCAAAGAACTAAAATTTTGACAAAAGAAATATTATTTTGCAAAACAGGATTGTTTTTTTTTTTGGTAGTTTTTTGTAGTAAAATTTTCTCCAAAATTTTCGGTAGATTATTTTTTGGAGTCGTAAGTGGCAACGTGTTGTGAGTCAAATCTGGGGAATCGGTTTTTTATAAAGGGGCTATTTACCTTAATAAAGTCGTCCAATATGGACCATCTTGCAATACCCGTCCGACCTACATTAACTTAAAAAACTTGTTTTTCGTTCGGAAGTAGCATGACTTTCGCAGATGATAACGGACGGAACATCGATAGCATCGACTCCGATTTTTCACGCAGCCCCAAGAACTCTTACATTACTTTTATAGCTTCTTAGACTTATTCACACAAACTCCGTTTTGATTCCTGAATTTGCATCGTATGGATGTAAAATTTACAATATTTGAAAATTGGACCCTCATTTCTTATTAAATGTTTCAAGGATACAACTATAGACGTTCATATTGCATTAAGTTTGACGACTTTTGGACAAAGAAAAACTTTATATCAGGAAAAATGTGTCTTCCATGCTAAGCACATTCGCATTTCGTATTTTTTAAGGCATAAAAATCTTTGGCCACACAACAAATTTTTGTCAGTGGAGTAGCCGTCAATAAGAAAAACCTTCTATAAGGCCAAACAAAAAGACGATGCGGGCTGATAAAAATGTTTTAAACATTGTATAAAATTGTCATGAATAAATAATATTTTAAAAAAAAATAAAGTGACCGCAAACGATATCATTACATTCTAATTCCTTGTTAAATCACATTTCATTGATTTTTTTAACTTTTTCAGGTTTTTCTACGTCTTGAAAAGCATACTCGTCATCCCAAGCTGATTTCGTCGATCGGATCTAATAAAAAGCTTTCCTTTTGGCCAGCATTAATTTGCAGAACAATCACTGTATTCAAAAGCATATGTGGTAACTTAGCCGCTACCTTAAAGGCCGTAAAAAGCAGACGTAATATTACAAAGCATTTATATTATAAGAAAATTCGATTATCCTGTATATATAATTTCCATAATAAAAAAATATAATATTTTTTAGTATAAGAATAAATAATATTTAATTAAAAAAAATATTTCACAATTATATGGAATTACTTAAAATGTATGTAAATAAATAAAGATAACCATTATTTGGTTGGTAAAATATATTGTAAATATAAAAGAAACAAATCATTTTTGAGAATCTTTTGAACCGATTAATTAGTAACCCTGAAGTAGAAGCTTCGAAAAATTAAAAATATCATATTACCTAACAAAATGTTTGAAATAAATAAAATAATTTTAATTAACATTTCGAAAAACATTATTCTTTTGAACACCTTATAAATCAAAATTTTAATGCAAAGTCTATAATCAAATTTATATTAATAAAATAAATAATTTAGAGATCTTTTGATTCAATGCACCGTCAAAGCATCTTAACGTATCGGAATCACGGTTTCCAGATATTGGCCAGAATTCTAAGCAAAAATTGTTATTTTGCATAATTACAAATAAAAAATACTGTTGTAGTATTATGCCAAATTTTCTTCTCAACCTAAGAGGCATTTCTATAGAAATTAAATTTTGATCAAAATTTTATATAGAAATAAAATACTTTCACAATAATTTTATATAGAAATAAAATATTCACAAATAATCTTTTTATGGGCAACATAAATTTTGAAAAAAGATTGAAATAAAATTTTGACAAAATTTTGTATAGGAAAATAATAAAAAACTTTTTGAGAAAATTGTCTATAGAAATAAAATTTTGACAAAATTTTCTATCGGTAATATAAATTTTTTACACAATTCTATCGAATAAAATTTTGACAACTATTTTTCTATAGGAATAAAATTTTTGACACAATTTTTCTATTAGAAATAATAATTTTTGGGACAAAATTTTCTATAGAAATAAAATGTTCACAAATTTATTTGGCAACATAAAATTTTGCAAAGATTGAATAAAAATTATAGACAAATTTTTTTCTTATAGAAATAAAATTTTGACAAAACATATTTCTATTAGAATACAATGTTGACAAAATTTCTATAGGAAATAAAGTTTTTTGACAAAAATTTTCTATAGAAATAAAATTTTCTTACAAAATTTGCTATTAGAAATAAAATTTTTGACAAAATTTTCTATAGGAATAAAATTTTGGACAAAATTTTTCTATAGAAAATAAATTTTGACAAAATTTTCATACGAGAAAAAATTTCGACAAAAATTTTCTATAAAAAATTAAAATTGTTTACCTAAATTTTCTATAGAATATAAAATTTGTGATCACATTTTCTAATTGAAACCAAAATATCGCCTATAGAAATAAAAATTTTGATCAAATTTTTCTATAGAGAAAAGAATTTTTGACAAAATTTTCTATAAAAACAAAAATTTTTGAAAAACATTTATCTATAGAAAATAAAATTTTGACAACATTTTCTATTAGAAATTAAAATTTTGACAAAATTTTCATAGAGAAAAAAAATTTCGACAAAAATTTTCTATAACAAATAAAATGTTTACCAATATTTTCCTTATAGAAATTAAAAATTGGCTGACAACATTTTCTATTGAAACAAAATTTCGATCATAAATTTCGCTATGAAATAAAATTTTTGACAAAATTTTCTATAGAGAAAAGATAAATTTTGACAAAATTTCTATAAAAAACAAAAATTTGAAAACATTTCTATGAGAAAAAAATTTAAAACATTTTACTATAGAAATAACAATTTTGATCAAAATTTTCTATATGAAATTAAAAATTTTGGACAAAATTTTTTTATAGGAAATAAAAAATCTTTGACAAATTTCTATAGAAATAATTTTGAAAATTTTCTATAAAAATATAAATATTGACAAAAAAAAAATTTCTTTAAGAAATAAAATTCTTTAAGAAAATTTTCTTATATAGAAATAAGATTTTTGACAAAAATTTTCTATAGAATATAAAATGTTCTATAGAAATTTTGACAAAATTTTCTATGGGGGAATAATTAATTTTGACAAAAATTTTCTATTTTAGAAATAAAGTTTTGACTAATTTTCTTTAGTAAATAAATTTCGACAAAATTTGCTTATAGAAATAAAATATGAGAAAAATATTTTGACTAAATTTGTCTTAAAGAAATAAAATTTTTACCAACATAAAATTTTTGACAAAATTTTTCTATTAAGAGAAAAAAAATTTTGACAAAATTTTCATATATAAGTAAATAATTGACAAAAATCTCTATAGAGATAACATTTTAACAAAAATTTCTATAGGGAAACCAATTTTGACAAAATTTTCCTATTAGAATATTTTTCTATATGAGAAAATATTTGACAAAATTTTCTATAAAAAATAAAAATTTTTTAGCAAATAAAAATTTTGACAAAAATTCTATAGATATAAGAGAAAAAAATTTTTGACAAAATTTCTATTAAGGAGAAAAATATTTTGACAAAATTTTCTATCAAAATAAAATTTTTATCCAAATTTTCTATGAAATAAAATTGTGACATACATTTTCTATAGAAATTAAATTTTGATAAAATTTTCATATAGAAAAATAAAATTATGACAAAACTTTTCTATAGGAATAATATTTTGATCCACAATTTCTTATAGAAAAAAAAAATGTTTGACAAATTTTCTACAGATAATAAAATTTTCACCAATTTTTTGGCAACAATAAAATTTTTGCTAAAGATTGAAAAAAAAATTAATTGAAAAAAATTTCTATAGAAATAAGATTTTTGACAACAATATTTCTACAGGAGGACAACATTTTTGACAAAATTTCTATAGAAATAAAATTTTACCAAAATTTTGTATTAGAAATAAAATATTTGACAAAATTTTTCTATAGAAATAAAATATTGACAAAAAATTTCTACTAGATAATAAATATTTGAGAATAATTTTCTATGAAATAAAATTTATGACAAAATCTTCTATAGAAATAAAATGTTTACAAAATGTTCTACTAGGAAATATAATTTTGACAAAATTTTCCTATAGAAATAAAATTTTTGACACAATTTTCTATTAGCAAAAAAATTTTGAACAAATAATTTTCTATAGAAATAAAATTTTGACTCCAATTTTCTATAGATATATAAAATTCTTGATATGTTTCTATAAAAAAACAAAATTTTGGTAGATTATTTTTGGCTCTGAATGGCAACCGTGAATGGTATACAGTACAAACCACACGAAAGAAATCTTAAAAGCTTAATTAAAATAACTAAATTAACTTTAATATTTTGTACTGAATTGTCCATACTGGTTTACAACTCCGAAGATGCTTTAATAAAGATAATTGTGACATATTTAAGAAAAATAATTACAATTTAACCAAAAATCATGGCTTAAAAAACAAAAACATATTTTTTTTATAAAACTGAATTTCATCCATCCATTACATTTTTCTTTATAAATATATGACTCTTACAATTTATTTTAACTAATTTGGTAAATTACTATTTCTTCCTTAAATTGGTATTCTTAAAATAGAAGCATTGATTTTCTATCTAAATTGTCTCTTTTATAAATGTTGAAATTTACGATATCATAGACTATTGTGAACTTTAAACTACAATCGGTTTTAAAACTAAACTTAGTGTACACTCCTTATTTGTACATTGCAATGTATTGTGCTTATAAAATTCTATGATTTCATTTGGTGTACGATATAATCTCTCTTGGCGTTTTTCTTGGCCTATGGCAAATAATTCGGTACCAGGAATTTGACGTATGAATAGATGAAAGAAATGCTCTTGGGCGTATATGCTAACTATATACTTTAATTGCTAATATCCTGTAAAAATACAAAATAAAAATGATAAGAAATTTGTAAAATTCACAAAGTTATAGCATTTTACAAAAAAATAACCTCTTCTTTATAAGTCTTCACCAAATCATGTTACCCATCTTCTCTTCCGGCAAGTATTTCTTCGGCTGTTCCTCTATTCCACGGTTCCTATTAAAAATACTTTCCGTTTCGATTCTTCTCTTTTTCAATTTGCGTAAATAATCCGCATCGATATCATCTGAAAGGTAATACGCATTAGTCATTACAAAAAAATTATTTATTTAAAGAATCTATATTTCGTGATTTTGTTCACAACAAAATATCTATCACTTTTACAACGATTATTTTATTCTTTGTTAGTCAATTTATCAGGGGCTGCGGAGTCGCAGTCTGCAGATTTGCTGGAAAGCACGGTGCCACAGTTGGTAGAATTCAACCAAAAATTGTAGATTTTTTACTGTTCGGTAGATTTTGCAAAATATTACCTCTCAAACTAAGAGGATACATAAACTTTCTATAGAAATGCAATTTTGACCAACTTTTTATATAAAAGTAAAATTTTGACAACATTTTCAATAGAAATAAAATTCTTACACAATTTTCTATCGACATAAAAAGGGAGCCACCGTTGGGTGCAATTGAAGTTAACATGCCCGCCTTGCATAAGACAAGGTCGTTGGTTCGAATTTCCTGCTTCGACGAACACCAAAAAAGGTTTTTTCGGCGGTGGATTATCCCACCTCAGTAATTGCTGGGTGACATTTGCTGCTGGAGGTGTTTCAAGCTTCTCTAAGTGGTTTCACTGCAATTGTGGCGAACGCCTGTTCGACTCGTCTATAAAAAGGATGTCCCTAGTCTTTGAGCTTAAATATAAATCGGGCCAGCACTCAGTGATAAGAGGAAGTTCACCAATTGGTATCACAATGGCACTGAATAGTCTAAGTGAGTCTGATACATCGGGCTGCCACCTAACCTATCGGACATTAAAATGTTTACAACATTTTCTATAAAGAACATTAAAAATTTGGGACAAAATTTTAACAAAATTTTCTAAAGAAATATAATTTTGGCAAAATATTCTCTAGAAAAAAATGTTGACAAAATTTTCTATATAAAATAAATTTTGACAAAATTTTCTATATAAATTAAATTTTGAAAAAAAATTTCTATAGAAATAAAATTTTCATTCGTTTTGTTTTTTGTTATTTGTTGGTTTCTTTCTTTTGAATCATTGTTGTCTGTCTTTGTTTTCAGCTTAAAACCATTGCAGTGACTTAAAACTACAAGTGATAAGCTTGACCAACAGAGCGAAAATAATGTCTTGTCAAATTTATTTGCGGTCTATAGCTGCCAAGATGTTGGCATGGACGGCACGTTTCGGGAACTTGCCCACATCCTCTCAGCATCCTCTACCTGCGCAAAACTATCAACCAATATCTGAATAAAATTCAGGCAGGTTCACTAAAACCCAAAAGTGGAACCACACTTGACCTTCCGAATAAAGGGTTTTACACGATACCGGCTTGATGCCCGAAAATTAAATTCGTTACAAAACATATTCTATTTTCTTTGCCACGTCAAATCATCGAATTTGAGTGCAATTGGCTGGCGTTTTATTTTAAGCCTGCTTCCTCTTTTTACTACCCTCCACCATAGGATGGGGGTATATTAACTTTTAGTCATTCGTTTGTAAACACATCGAAATAATTGCTCTAAGACCCCATAAAGAATATTATACTTCTTGGGTCGTGGTGAAAATTCTGAGTTCGATCCGTCGCTATCTATCCGAACGGAATAAGCTATCGACTTGAACTTTGCACAAGTAGTTGTTAATTGTGTAGGGTCGGATGGGTATGCAAATGGGCCATATCGGCTTCACTTTACGTATAGCCCCCATATAAAGCGCGACCCCCAAAAGCAAGCAATAATTCATCCGGTCCGGCTTGAAATTGTACATGGTGTTAGTATATGTCTCTAACAACCATCAAAAATTTGATCCCACATCGGTCAATAATATATTCATATCATATATCAATATCAGCCCCACATAATAAAACCGATCCCAGATTTACCTCCGGAGCCTCGTGGAAGAGCCAAATTCAACCGAATTCGGTTGAAATTTTGGTAATGTTCGGTGTTAATTATATGACCTCAAACACCATACAAAAATTGTGTCGAAAAATCGCGTCCATAATTATATATAAGCCCCCATATAAAACGATCCCCAGATTTGAACCTTTTCCGGGAGCCCCTTGGAAGAGCAAAATTTCATCGATTCGGTTGAAATTGTACGTGATGTTTACTGATATTTCAACAACCATGCCAAAAGTGGTCCATATTTCAAAAACCAAAACCATGCATTGGATATACTACAAGGTAGCTTTAAACCAACGAGGAAAAAGAATGGTTTTGTCAAATTATTTGGGCAAAGCCTTAGGACTGCAAGATGGTTGGATGGTGGACGGCACGGTTTGGAAGAAAATAACCCACCAAACTGCACTCAAATCGATGATTGACCGGTTGGCAAAGGAAAGAGATTGTTTGCGAATGTATTTTCGGCATAAGCAGGGCTATCGTCGTAAAAACCCTTTTTTCGCAGAAGGTACAAGTGTGCTTCGCTTTTGGGTTTAGTTGAACTTCCTGAATTTATTCTGATAATGGTTGATGTTTTGCTGCAAGTAGAGCGATGCTTGATTTAGAATGTGGTAATTCCGAAACGTGCGGTCATCCACCATCTTGCAGTTCTATAGGGCTTTGCCAACATAAATTGGACAAACATTCTTTTCTCTATTGGTTAAGCTACACTTGTAGTTTTAGGTCAATGGCATGGTTTTTTAGAGCTGAAAACCAAAAACAACAACAATGAAAATTAAATTTTGACAAAATTTTCTATAGAAATAAAATTTGACAAAAATTTTCTAAGAATCAATGTCAAATTCTTAAAATTTTTTTGAACAAAAATTTTCTATAAAAATAAAATTTTGCAACAATAAATTTCTATAGAAAAAAATTCAAATTTTTACAAAATTTTCCTATAGAAAATAAAATTTTTGAACCCATAAATTTTCTCATACAGAATATAAAATTTGACAAATTTTCTTATAAAATACAAAAAATGTTGACAAAAATTTTCTAGCAAGAGAAAAAATTTGACCCAACATTTTCTACAGAAAAATTTGTTTTGTTTTTGTAGTTTTTTTTTCTCCAAAATTTTGGTAGATATTTGTGGCTCGATGGGCAACCGTGATTTCGGAGCCCGGATCGTAAAAATTTTGCTCGACTCGACTCCGGCCAACCAAAAAATTTAAAAAACGAACCACCGTAGTCAATGGTTACATGCCGCGCTTGCAATACACAGGTCGTGGGTTCGATTCCTGCTTCGACCGAACTACCACAAAGGTTTTTCAGCGGTGCGGACTTAAATCCCAGTAAAATGCTGGTGACATTTCTGAGTGTTTCAAAGCTAAGTGGTTTGTACTGCTAAAATTGGGGAACGCCTGTTCCGGAACTCCGGATATAAAGCAAGGACGTCCTTTTCATTGAGCTATACCATAAGAATCGGGCCCCGCACTCAGTGATAGTGAGAAATTCACCATGTGGTATCACAATGGACTGTAAATATGTCTAAGTGAGCCTGAT
>PGFW01004725.1:33484-43685 GCA_003123925.1 Haematobia irritans
ATTCATTGGATAATGATATTATATATGCCGAAAAAAAAACCGAAAATTAAAAACGATGCAATGCATACCAAAAAAAAAAATACTTACTTTTTAGAAAATATTTAATGGCGAGATTTGTACCAGCGTTCTTATTTTTTCATTCGTAATAATAAAGAACATCTCAGGAAGTAATTAGAATGTCTGTCGTGGTGTCACATTAGGTCCATATCACAAACATTTGAATAGACGTTTTGATGCATCTTGTTCAATGGCGTTTGTGGCTGAGTGTGCTAAGGCGTTCTATTATGGTGTCAACAGAGCTAGGTTCAACCCCGGTGGAAGCGAAGAAGTTTTTCAATTTGATAATAAGAAAATAAAAGTGTAACAAAAATTACTAATAAAAGTAGAAAGTGAAAGAGAAAACAAACGTTTCTTAGCTTTTTAAATTTCTTCATCCAAATGAACTTCCAAGGCACAATTTCTAAAGCAATGCAATGCATGTAAAATTCAAAACGAATTTTTTTGCTGAGACTCTTTTTAATTTTTAGATAATTATCGGCGAACAATCATCACAAATTACCGAGAAGTATTTATTATCATAGTCATTTAGGCTTGTCAATATAACTCACCGCAATGTAACGCTACAGATCTACCACTGTATGTAAATTGTAATGGGATGTCTATACATGAAGCACAAAAATATTATTTTTGTCACGAAACGTAAAAAATTGTATACAGTAATCCCTTGATTTACGACGAGATTGGTTCCGGAATTTGACGACGTTAATTCGAAACGAGCGTAAAACTGAATTAAAAATTTGCTCATAACGTTAATCCTTAATTCACTTAATTAGTACTATGATTTTCGGTGCCGTGTATAATATGAAAAAAAAAATTTCAAAATTAAAGGATAATTCATCTTTTATTCTAAAAATATAAATAATAAATATATGTACAATAGAGCAAAGGCATATACCACCAAAAATTTTTTTCTGATTCAATTCAACGGAAATTATTGATCAAAATTTTATAATTGAAATGTCTCAAGTTCACAGAAATGATATATGTAATTAAAAATCTAAGTGAGGTCATAAAATTAATTAGTCAATTGAATTTATTGATCACTATTATTGTGATCAATTAAAATTTTTAATGATATTTTTTAAACTTAAATCTATAATATAACATCCTTGAAGAAATAATTTCCCGTGAATTTTTTTGTGGTATACAAAAGCAAGAAGAATAGAACTGAAAGTCGAGGACGGGGGAGAATATCATCACACATAAACACCACAAAATAGTCAATTACTCACCTAATCACAAATCTTGTGCCGGGTAACATTGATAATAGCTCGCAATGGAGATAACCGCAATGCCGAGGGTATTTAAGATAAAATTAGGGGTACTTTATATTTGCTTCTATCTTGACTATACGCTTGCATATGATAAGTAAGAGTGTTGTCAGACGGGTAAATGTTGGGTTCACACATAAAGTCAAAAAAGTTTCCTACAATTCACAGTAATTTCCCAAAAAATTTTCTAACATATTTTTAGTTATATTTTAAATAATTACAAACAAAAATGTGTTGTTATGTACTTATTATCTAAAGGCATGAAAATTGGAACGTAAGTAACGTAGAAAATAAATTTTTCCACCACGGTTGCCACAGTTGGTAGAATTATACCAAAAATAATATTTTTTTTTGTTAAATATTTTTTTTTTTTTTATAGAAATAAAATTTTGATAATAAATTATGTATAAAGAAAACTTTGAGAAAAATTCCATAGATATCAAGTTTTGAGGACATTTTTTTAAAGAAATAATATTTGGACAAAATTTTCTATAGAAATAAAATGTTGACAAAATTTCCTACAGGAATATAGTTTTGACAAAAATGTCTATAGAAATATTTGTTTGGTAGATTTGTGGTAATCTTGAAATTTTGTTTGTTTTTTTTTGCACTAGTGGTAACTGTTGTTACCACACATTGTTAAAGATCAAGCCTTGCCGGCTTCTAATTTCCTCCTCTATAGAGCACAAAATGTAGAATTATTACAAATTGTGTTGTGAGTGATAAATGTCCATACAATGTGATCTCCTCTTTTACCATTGATAAAGACATAACGATGTTATCTACAGAAGTGTTGAGTCAAAGCATGAAGATTGATGCCCGAAATATTTGGAAATGATTTTATGTGAAAGAAATGCTCTTACGTAGATATGTTTTCACCTTCTCACCGCGTGAGACTGATAAACATAAAAAATATGGATAAATGTTTCTTTTGCTCTGAAATTGAAACAAACGACCTTTGAAAGTTATAAAAACATGAAAATAATTGTCCCATAAATTTAGTCCAATTGTTAGCCATGGTTATCAGGTTGGCCAAATATAAAATTGAGCAAAAACAACTCTTGAACAAATTTGAACTTTTTCATTTCATTCGAATATTTGCTCTTGGACGAGACTTCAAAAACCCCCCAATTTGATTTTTAAAACCATTTGCACAAGATACTTTTAGCCAATTTGATATTGAGAGAACTGCCATGGGGGTGGCTGATATGTGTCTGGGGATGATGATGACGATACCAAGGATATAGCAAAAACAAAAAACATAACTCTAATGAATTTTATATCTACACTGATGGGATTTGTTGAATTTTTAATGGTTATAAATTTTAGCAACCATATGGTATTTTTTTATGGACCTACCGGTATATTCGTGCATTCCGGATGTTTGTATGTTGCTGTTTATCTATGGCCAGGATTTTTTTGTATCCAAGCCATTTTATCCACACAGGCACATGGTCTCTTATTTGAATATGGTTTGTAAACTGGGTTAACTAGACTCTCACACTCAGTGTTTGCATATTTTGTGAAAACATTCTTCCAACAAGCCACTTAGCAGGCTACTGACTGACTGAATACAACTAAAAGCTAAAATGGATGCTACATGGTCCAAGGCATAAGGGTTTGAGTTTGCTATACCATGAATATGGCAGATACCACAGACATTAGACTAAATGCTGGTCGACAGTGCAGCATAAGGTATATTTTGTTATCCAGGTAACTACTGATGAATACCATGGAAATGGGTACAACTTAAGCCTTTGGCATTTTATCCAACAAACTACTCAAATTTCACAGATGAATAAGTATTGGTGAAAGGTTTTCAGGGGCTAGGTTGTTGCGACCGTAATTGAAATGGAAGACATAAACAACTCAATATGGAAGTGATCAATTGCATGTATTTATAGCTTTATACAGTCTAACTTTAAAACCAATTAAGAAACTCACTTTATTGCTAAAATATAGAATTTGATTGTTATGACGGTTGTATTGATATTTTTTTAATTAAGCTATTATTATATATTATTATTCTTAGAAAAGTTAGCGACGAGTCACCGAATTTTTTGAACATGATACAGATGTCATTACAAAACGTTTGTATTAAATTTCACGAAAAGGCCAGCACAACTGAAAATAAGCAATAGACCTCCTTTCCATATTATTAATATTTTGAAAGTTTGAAAGTCATACTGATCAAAATGAATTTGGATGAAAGGCATTTAAAACTGATCAGGTATCTATACTTGAAATAGCGGTTCATAATTCATAAAATTAACAATTTCAATTACACAAAAAGTTCTATAATACATCTTAGGAATCGTTTTTTATACCTTCAACACTAACTGTGGTACAGACTATAATAGTTGTGCTTTGTATGTAAGGCCAAGAAGGAAAAGTCTGGAGACAATTCTTTAGTTATACCGATGTCTTAGAATGTTACAATTCTGAGTCGAATTAAGCGATGTCCGTCTGAGTCTGTCGTCGTTCTCGTTTGTCTGTCTGTTCATGTTTTTTGTTCGCTAAAGTGAAGGTCGCAGTTTAGTTCAATCCGTCTCAATTTGGATTAGCGGTCGTTTTTTTGAGCAAGCACAATCGCTAATTTAATTTTGGAAAAAATCGGTTTCAGATTTATATATAGCTGTCCATATTATTTATCCCCGATCTGCCGTCATAATGGGTGTTTATCACCGATGTTTGCTTCATAATTTTCGTACATCGAATATTTTATTGGAGTCTCTCGGAAAAAACTTGCCAAATTTTCAGCAGAATTGACGTTCAGATTTAGATATAGCTCCCATATATATCTATCGTCGGATTAAGCTTATACTTGGCAACGAGGCCAAAGTTTATACCGGTTTTCGTGACATTGCAGAGAGGTAGAATTGACATGGTACCAAGTTGATTGTAAAAGTCTGTTCATGGTTTAGATCATAGCACCCATAATTATCTTTGCGGAACCGATTTGCCCATTATATGGCCTCCAAAAGCCAGAGGAATTGCCCTGACTTTCTTCAATTTTGCACGAAAGGTACCGTTAACCGTTGTCGTTTGATGGTCCATTTATTTACAATCCGGTTCTTATTTAGATATATCCACCGTGGTGCATGTTAGAATGTCCGCTGCTACAACCAAGTCGTGGGTTTCGATTCCTGCTTCGACCAAACTCATAACAGTTTTTCAGCGCGTGGATTATCCCACTCAGTTATTATGCTGGGTGACATTTCTGAGGGTTTCAACAGGCGTCTCTAAGTGGTTTCACTGCATGGGACGCCGGTTCGCGACTCGGCTTATAAAAAGGAGGTCCCTTGTCAATGAGCTTAACATGGAACTCGGCAGCACTCAGTGATAAGGAGAGAAGATCACCAATGTGGTATCACAATGGACCTGAATAGTCTAAGTGAGCCTAACATCCTGGCTGCCACCTTAACCTAACCTAGATATAGCTCCATAATATATCTTTCGTTCCCAATTGTGCTTATATGGCCTCAAAAGCGAGTTTTGCCCTGACTTGTCTTTCAAATTTTTGCACGAGTTGGTCGGTTTACGTCTCGTTATAGGTCAGCCAAATTTCGAGTACGTTTTAATTTAGTATCGGTAAGTGTGTCAAATTTTGGTTGAAATCGGTTTCGATTTAGGATATAGCTCCTATAATATTCTACGCTCATTTCCATTCATAGACCACGGGGCCAAAGATTATACTCCTTTAACGTTAAATTTGCAAAGATTTGCAAACATTATATTCTACATAGTATCAGACAACATTTTGACTTGTATTTCAAACAACAATCTATATAATAAGCTCCAAAAGTAGAGGGACCAAATAATGGTTGTAATAAAGTAATAGATTGGACACAACTATTTCATTCTAAATGCAGAATTTTCATTACAACAATCGATTCAACAATCTTTCTCTGTGTGTGCTGGAGTAACAGATAAAATTTGTATAAGTTGGAATTTTCATTACAACAATCGATTTTCAACCAATATCTTCTCTGTGTGTACTAACAGATAAAATTTGTATAAGTTAGTTGTCATGCAGAATATATAGAGTAGACGTTCCTTCTATACTGCTTTCAATAAGTTTGAAATCGTCTTTCAATTTGGTGTTTCTTTTTAGCTATAAAGCTAATATGTATTAAAAATAGGATATTACTTTCGAGACTTCGTTTATAGACGTGTATAATTTTCGCTTTGGAAATTATAGTTGTGGTGACTATTTTTGGGATTATTCGTTTGGCTTGAGATACATTGACTGATGAAAAAGGCTCGTGTTGTTGTTTTTTCATTACTTTTTTTATTGAAATGTTTGCGTTCTCGGATATTTCGATACACCATCGGTGATCATCTTCAGCGAGATATTATATTTTACGCAGTTATGACTTTCTCCTTACAAAGTTCATGTCTATGGTTGACTTTTTCAAAAGGACTGTTATGGCCACATGACAAATTAGTAGAAAAATTACATTAAACTTACCATTACATTATAACTCATTTCTCAGTATCAAGAACTCAACAACCAAATTTTAAAGTGAATTGCATTTTAAGTTCATCGTTAGAGTAACTACTCGTTTCTTCCACACAAGGAATTTATTTATTTATTTATAGTTGATACTAAATTTATAGTAAATATAATATTAGTATAACATTTCATTAACATTCAGCTACCCAACAACAAAATTTGGAAGTGCTTCTAAAGGCACTACTTTAAAATTAATTCCAAAAATGTTCTTTATTTTTACTACTCAGGAAGTTCTTTTAATTCATTTTTATTACTCACTGTTTTCATATTTTTAAAGATTTAAAATTTTTTTTTTTTTTATTTTTTAAATTTTCTTTGTTTCAAAAAGGTTAACGACATGCTAAGGATTAATAAAAATGCGTTACAACTATTTTAATTTTGCGGAAAATGCTAGAATTATTCTAGAAAAATTGCGAATTTTGGAAATATTTTGAGGTCAAAGCGTTTAGAATGCCATTGTGTTTTATTTTTTATTTTATTCCAAAATTAGCAACATTTTTTATTGCACATCTCAAAACATTGGAATTTCGGATCACACCGTAAGGAAGTGGATCAATTTAGCCCACCACTACTTTATTTGTCGAACATTGTTGATTCAAATGTTTATTGTTAGATGTATCAGTCATGCAATTTGTTTAAATTAGTCATGTTTTTCATTTTAAGAAAATCAAAACGATGAAAATTTGTTATATTACTTTGATCGTTGCCTTCTCAGTGAATTAGCACCAGTTTTTTCTCCGGGTTGCGCAGTTTATGCCTTTCTTCAGTACGTTAAAAACCGATTGTTTTTCGCACCGTGGATTCCTAGTATCGATCTTTCGAAAAGCCGATCATTCGATTTCGGACGACGATTTATATATTCTAAAATTTAATTTTCATTATGATGTAATGAATGAGTATTTTAAAATTGCTGCCACGGTTCTGTTATGTTACTAAATATTACAAGAATTATTTGTAACATTGGGGTTATAAGCGGGCCAAAATGGAAAATCATTGATTGTGCATTTTTAGCATTACCGATCATTTCCTTTTCGCCCACTAATGGATGTTGTTTGATTTGTGGCGTGCATTTCCTGGGATTTTCAATACATGTGACCTGAGCATTAAACCCTAACTTTCCAATGCATTTATTTTACGATTTTCTTCCTAGTTAGTTAGGTTTCGGATGTTTATCGAATGTATTATCACCCGCTGTCCCAAAAGTTGATCATTGTAACTAAACCATAGGGAAATTAATTTTCCCATTACTATTTACTTGTATGGTGCATGAACTGAAACAATTGTTGAACGGCATTTTGATAATGAATCTTCTACTTAGTTTTCAAATTATTCACTTTATCATATCAACCATAAAAAAAAGGACCTTAATACACTATTAAAAAACGAGCTTTGTTCTGGACATTCAATTCGAAAACAAATTTTGATTTATTACGGTTTTGAAAATGGTGTTTTCTTATATTGCCCGTGTTGTTTACTTTTTCGCTACAATTTAATATTTGGGTGTGAGCCGGAGAGAAAAACAACAAGTACACTCGAACAAATTTATTTCCACGCTGAAAAAAACTGAAGGAGCATGGATTAAAGTCCATTCGCCCTGCAATGGATAATTGGTAGTTTGGGCCGTTGTATAAGGATTTGTATCTGAAAAAAAAAAAAAAAAAAAAAAAAAAAAAAAAAAAAAAAAAAAAAAAAAAAAAAAAAAAAATGTTACTTTTCATGACATTGTCAAATGATCTTTAATCTTTTTGTTATAAAGCTCAAGTAATAATAATTATAAACTATAAGTGTTTCGTTTAAATTCTCATTCCTCATATAGCTACTACCAATCTCAATCTCAGGTTGTTTGATTAAGTTCGTTTATAACTATTTCAATTTTATGGAAACATAAAATTTTGCAATGCTAAACATTGCTTCACGGCGACAACCAACTGTATTTTCTGTTAAATAATGTTTTTTGTACATTGCTTGTGGGCGCCCAAAACTATGCTATATAAATATAACTGTTTTTTTCACAATGACTGAAATAGTCTAAAGTTGAGCCTTGTAAATTTAATCGGGCTGCCACTTTAACCTAAATATAACTGTTATGCGTTGATTTGCGTGTCGTGCTATAGCGAAATTGGATGTTAATGGAACAATGTGTGGCTTATAAAACTGTTATGGTCCAGGTTCGATACTTCAGATCATTATAAAAAATATTATATGATCGAATAATTTCTTCTAACATTGTCATTGTTTTACGAAAACGGCGTAGGGAACTAAAAACCTTGTGGAAGTGGGAAGACAATGAGGTCACGATGCAATTGCCATGAAAAAGATCTTTTTACCTGGTTAGTCTTATTGAAAATGTACATCCTGTAAAGAATCAACGCTTAATCACAACAATTATATACTTTTTCTTCTAAACAAACTTCACTTACAGCGATTTTTGTTTGTGCTAAATTTCGGTTTTGGAGAAAGAAATTAATTTTTGTTACATTGCAAAATGTGGTCATCTTGTTTTTGGTACACTGCTCCCGTTGCTTGATACCACAGTTGAAGTCAGACATTATCGGCTGCATTAACCTAACTTAACCTTGTAGCGGGAAGTGTTGCATCGCGTTCAAATGTGGACGACAAAATTGTAACAACACCAGAAATTACCGAGAAAGTGAAGGCCAGATTTGACGCAATGGCACCGCGTGCATGATTAGGATTAGAGGCCAGAGACTAACACCACTACAAATATTTAAAGAGGCTTAAAGCGGTCCGATATGATCCTATCGACCTATATTCAATAAAAATTAGGCAAGTTATCGCTGCTTCCGTTAATCAGATGGCGCGGACGGACTTTAACCGAACGAACTAACCAGCACTTCACCATGATTGCCAGAATATAGGTTTTATGGGGGCTTCTGATATTGATATGGTTGGAGGCATAAAACATCAATGTCAAAATAATTCTTCATTTAAGTAAATATATTTCTCCAGAGAGTTGTACAATAATCAATTACGATGACTTATACCTCTTGGATTAGGTTTGAGCGTGTTTTTTTTTTGGAATTTCCAATACAAAATTTTAATATCCATCTCCTGTACGAAGAAGCAGCAAAACTACACGCACAGAAAAACCATGTTTGCGCTGGTTCGCACCATCTTAATGCTTATCTGGAGCATGTATTGCCGAAAAGGAAACGTGTTTATTTTGTCTTTAGTAAAAATAGTTTCGACGGAGAAAAATGTTATGTCGCAATAAGTCATTTGACATGGTTTATCAAAATACCGTCAACATGTTCTTATTTTAAATTATAGAATTGAGCACCATTGAAAAATTGGTCGGGAAATCATTTACGCCTGACCATTCAATTTTTTATTTTACTTCATTACAGAGGAAAACAAGTATTTTTATAGGTTAAAGTATAGATATATGATTTCATAAACTATTACAATTGTCTGCTCTCATGCAAAAGCACCGTTTTACATTTTTTTTTCCGTGACATTTAATTTTTTTAACTTTTTTGCCAGCGAAAAGAATTTTATAAAAAACATTTTGGAGCAAGGGTACACACTGATTTTTCATTTTGCGCGTCAGTCGTGTGTTGATTGTTCTTGGAAGGACGAGAATGACGGATTTTAATGTGTTTTGTTGTTAATTATATTTATTCATAATGGCACGAGGTTTTATGTGAACATCAAAAAAAGGAAAGTGTAATTTGAAAAATTATACTGATTTTGTTGTTCTGCATTTTGCTATAAGGATCATTTATTTTTTATTTCAGTTACATGATGTCTGGCGTTTGTATTTTGTGCGGCGCACGATGTAAAATATGAGAACTGATTAACTTATTGTTTGAAATGAAATAAAATAGTGTGTGTAAAATATGTGATCGATGTTGACATTATAAATACAAACAAACAAGATTTTTGAAATAAAAGTTAAAATGAAATGAAAAATAAATAAGTTAATTTTGTGCTCTTTCTTTTCTCAAGTTGGCGTCTTTTTCGCACGATTGCAAAATAGTTTTTTCATAAAAGATCAAAACATTTTAGTTGTGACCATCTTTTTTAACTAGAAGAAAAACATTTTGAATGAATTAGATAAAACCATTTTAATTGTCTTTTCATTCAAATCAAAACCTTACTTTTATCAATATAATATAACATCTTAGATGCAGGACAATTATATTTTTCTTAGAACCATGTTCCCTGAATCCACATGGTTGCAGGGTAAAAATGACATGTCGGCCGCAAAAATAGCATCCTATCATGTTTATCTTCTCTGCGCTGTAGTAACAGTAGGACTAATAAAAGTCACCACAGCAAATATTGCAATGTAAAATAATCAAAATCGCTAGAGAATGATTCTATACTTATT
>PGFW01004729.1:29329-42995 GCA_003123925.1 Haematobia irritans
CTTAAAGACCTTAGTTGTCAAGCCCATTATAACTCTTTTAAGTATATCAACTTTTAATTGCTAGCTTAATAAATCAATAAAAATAAATAAATAAAAATAAAATCGCCCAGTACAATCCCCAATTTCGCACGGCGAGCTTCCCGAAGTTCTTGCAAGATCTTTTTTCTCCTTTGAAAGTTTACCGTTGCAACAAGGCGGACGAAAAAGAATTGACGATGCCCATTCGACTCTCAGCAGTCTGAGCATACTTCACAACGTCCGTCTATCTTTCCTCCTACCGTGTCGTCCGACTCGTCCTTTGCAATCTAAAGCAAAACTGCTTTCACAATATTTCAAAAAGCCGTAATGTGATCAATTGGAAATTTTCTCTAAATTTCATTTCAATTGGAAATTTTCTCAAAATGTCATTTCTGTAGAAAATTTTCTCACAATTTCATTTTTAAATTTTTGGAATGTTTTTTACAAAACGAGCGGACGGACAGATAGTTATGGAAACATTAGGTATAAAAAATATTTTAAATCTATATAAACATTTCTCTTAGTGTAGTGACTGACACTGGTGTCGTTTTGGCATCTTTTTCATTGCCATTGATGTCGGTTAACAAGATTCCAATTGAAATGTTTATGACGCTAAGCTTCCAAAACAAAAAACAAACAGCGAACACAACAATGACAAAAAGTTCCTGACTTCAAATCGATAGTTGAACCGAATGGTTTGCCCCTTGTAGTTTTCTAAAACATTCTCCACTCTTTTTTTGTCGCTTTACATTTTTCTTTTGTGGGAGGCTGTAACTTGTTGACCAGAGAGAGAGAGGGAAAAGTGTGCCTCTAGCTCCTAAACAAAGCTATTAGACCTAAATGTTCTAGCAAAGGCGACACAGAGACGTTATGGTCTAAATTTACACACAAGCAACACAGCATAAAATGTCCATCCGTCCTGTTTTCATGGTGTCTCTTCGACATCGCCATAACTACAATGGCTCTGGTTGGCTTGTAGCCATCCAGCCTGACAACCACACGAAGGATGTCGATGAAGATGATGTCCCATATGATGACAATGAAGGCAAACGACAATGGCAATAGTCTATCCGCACCTACGTCTGCAGGCGGTTTCCAATCACAACTAAAACGACAACGAACATCAGTCGCATCGCCTAACAATGCTGGCAAATTAAATTTCCTCAACTAGACGAGACAAACTCTTGAAGCTATACTTTGAAACAGGGTCTTTGTCAGGGGTAAACGAAGCTAATATAGGCTATGTGTATAGTCGTCTTATATGAGGCACGAGGGGATTTAAGATGGAAGAGGAATTGTAATCGTTAGAAAAAACTCGAAAAAAAAACTAGGATGTTGAAGAAGAGCTGGTAGAGAAATGCATAATACCACGTAAGGAAATGCAGAAATGAAAATGTAGAAGGGAATATCTACAAATTATTTAAAAATAAATCTAAGCAGGAACTTATAAGATAACACAACAAATATATACAAGCTGAAAGTCGTGCCGCGCCGAATCTTAAATACCAACCACTATGAATCAAATATTATAGTTGCCTTTGAAATTTTCAGGGAATTTGATGACAGGATATTCCCCAAACAGAGCAGTTCAACTTAGTACACTTCGACCCGCGAACAGAATTATCATTTAAATGATTGTTAGCCTATAGTAAGAGATTTATAATAAGATTCTGTGATTTAATAAGAGCATATATTAGATCTTGATTTATAGAGAGATTGTCAACTCTCTTGAAGTCACCAGACTAATGAAAGAACGACTGTGTTGTAATTTAACAATTACTTGGATTTTAAGACCATCTTTTGTTTAATCAGAATTAGGTGAAGATATAGGTGATTGGATTGTGAATGTCATTCAAAATGGACCATGATCGTGTCTATATCGTCCTAAGAATGAAGCGCTCCTCAATGGGCATACCATGAAGATAAACTAATCCGGAATATAACTTTTGTGAAATTAATACTGATAGTACAAATTCGGACGTAATAACTAACGTATTATGTAAGACCAGAAATAAAGAGGAGTCTACGTATTCACGTTCATGAGCCGAATACTCCGACATTTGTTTGCACACCTCATTTGTGGTTCCTAAAATATTTTCTAGAAGTGTTCCATATTTCAGGCAAATTGGATACAAAGCCTACGGATTCTAATGAGAGCCCAAGAAGTAATATATCGGTGAAGATCGGTCTATATGTACTATATGGGACTATATCCAAAAATTTGGACGCGAAGATAGCCCCATCCTGCGAACTTGACCTGGGCGCTGACAGACAAAGATGACCGAGTTTTGTGCATCTAATTTCAGCTACGATTTTCTTCATATTTGAAGATGTAGCTGTGGAGTGAAACCAGGCAGACAAGACAGACAAGACGACAGTACGTGTAGAAGTTCCCGACAGAAATATACTTTTGATGGTCGTCTTATGTGTAAACGGATGAAACAATACCCCCCACATTCTAAATGGGTGGTGGGTAAAGAATAAAGTGAGAAAACGATAGGATTGAACAGAATTATTAGATTATGAAAACATAAAGAGCAGATGAGAAGAAGAGAAAGATCAAATACACGATTTACTACAGAAATAAAATGTTTACAAAAATTATTCGTATAGAAATAAAAATGTTTGACAAAATTTTTATAAGTGAATAACAATTGACGAAATTTTCTATAGAAATAAATTTTGACATAATTTTCTATAGAAATAAAATTTTGACAAAAATTCTATATGAAATAGAATGATTGAACAAATTTTTTATAGAAATAAAATTTTAAATTTTTTCTATAGGAAATAATTTTTGACAAAAATGTCTACATAAATAGAATTGTTACACAAAATTTTCTATAAAAATAAAATTAAAAAAAATTTTCTAGAGAAATAAAATTTTGACAAATTTTTATAGATATCAAAATTTTTAAAAAACAAAATTCATAAAAATAAAATTTGACCATAATTTCTATTTAGAAATAAAATTTGACAAAAAATTTCTATAGAAATTTATACAAATACATTTTAGACGAAATTTTCTATAGAAATAACATTTTGAACAAATTTTTCTATAGATGTAAAAATGTTAGAAATAAAATTTTGATTCAAATCTTTTCTACAGAATAAAACGTGGACAAAATTTTCTATAGAATATAATATTTAAAAAAAAAAAAACAAAATTTTCTATTAGAAATTTAATGTTGACAAAATTTTTTCTATTAGAAATACAATTTTCACAATTTTTTTTTTAGAAATAAAATTTTTTACAATTTTCTATAGAAATAAAGTTTTGACAAAAATTTTCTATAGAAGATACATTTTGACACAATTTTTCTATGGAAATAAATGTAACAAAATTTTATTAGAAATACATTTTTTGAAAAAATTTTCTATAGAAATACAATTTTGACAAAATTTTCTATAGAAATAAATATTTTGAACAAAATTTTTCTATAGAAGTAAATTTCTAGAAATAAAATTTTGGCAAATTTTTAATAGAAATAAAATGTGGACAAAATTTTGCTATAAAAATAAAATTTTAAAACAAATTTTTCTATAGAAATAAAATTTTGACAAATTTTTCTTGTAGACAATAAAATCTTCTTGCTGGAAACATGTAATATTTGCTCTAAGACCCTCATTAAGGTAATATATATTC
Organism: Haematobia irritans; assembly: GCA_003123925.1. Taxonomy (NCBI): domain Eukaryota; kingdom Metazoa; phylum Arthropoda; class Insecta; order Diptera; family Muscidae; genus Haematobia; species Haematobia irritans. The sequence continues at coordinate 32,994 of PGFW01004729.1, forward strand.
TGGGGTCGGTGGTAAATCTGAGTCGATCTGAGCATGTCCGCCGTCCGTCTGTTTGAAATCGACGCACTAACTTCCGAACGAAAACTAAGCTATCGACGTGAAACTTGGCACGAAGTAGTTCGTTAGTTGATGTGCAGGTCGGTTGTGTGATATGCAAATGGGGGCCAATATCGTTCATTTTACGGTTATAGCCCTACTATTAAACGGACCCAAATTTGGTCTTGCGTCAATCCTATAAAGAGGAAGCAATTTCATCGATCTGGGCGCTGAATTTTGCAATGTGTAGGGTTATAATTGGTTTACTAGAACAACCATGCAAAAACTTGTCCACATCGTTGCGATAGATTATATATAGCCCCATATTAAACCGATCGCCCGATTTGGCTTCGTTTTGACGGCCTTAAGGAAGCAAATTTCATCAAGATCCGGCTGAAATGGTACATGGTGATTAGTATATCGGGTCTTGTAATGACACATGCAAAAATTGGGCCACATCGGTCCATAATTATATATAGCCCCCATATAAAACCGATCCGCCGATTTGGCTTGCGGAGCCTCTAAGAGGAAGCAAATTTTTATCCGATCCGGGCTGAAAATTTTGACGTATTATGGTGTTGGTACACCGAAAGTATTTTCTTTCGTAAAAAGAACAGGAAAAATTTCGTTAAAGTACGAAATTTGTCATTGTTTTACAACCAAAAGAAACTTTCATTTTAAAAGTTACGAACAATATTTCGTACTTCTTTTACGAAGATAAAAGTTCTTCCAAAATTTTCTCGTAGTTTGTAAGAAAAAAATTTCGTACTTTTTTATGAAGAATCTTCGTTATTTTATGAAAATCTTTCGTACTTTTTATGAAAACAATTTCGTCTTTTATTGAAAATGTTTCGTACTTTTTCATGAAAAATTTTCGTATTTTTATGAAAAATGTTTCTACTTTTATGAAAAACTTTCGTACTTTTTTCTGAAAAATGTTTCAAGCCTTAAAAAAAAAAATTATAGTCGACAGTTGCAATTTGGTTGTAGTTGCAAGTGTGAAAAATGGACATCACTACTTTACATTCTTAAGTTTTTTAATAATTTTTAGTTTTATTGCTTTCACTTTTATCATAGCGCCGCTATCACCCAAATGAGAAGCTAACATAGACTTGCATAAAAAATATAATAAAGGAATTATCACTCAAGCACATTATAAAGACAGTTTTAATGCCCTTGCGAACGGAAATTTTTACAACTTCAATGAAACTTCTTTCGTTATTTTCAAAGAAAAATGTTTCGTGCCTTTTTATGAAGAAATTTTTACACGCCCAGGAACTGTTTCGTAAAATATTCGTAAAAACTTTCTTCACAAAATTCATGAAATGTGAAGGAAGTTTCGTTAAAGTAAGACTTTTTACGAAGAAAAGTTAATGAAGAATTGTTTCGGTAGGAAGTTTCGAATTATTTTCGTTTAAAAAATGTTCTTTCGCTAAAATAATTTACGAAAATTGAATGAAAATTTTCGTTATTTATAATGAAGAATTCAGGAAGAATGGTTAATGAAGATTCTTCGCTAAAATTAACGAAGAAGAATTCTTTTCGGTGCTATATGGCTCTAATAAACCATGGCAAAAAATTGGTTCCCACATACGCACACGCTCCATTAAATTATATATTTAGCCCCATATAAACCGATCCCCCGATTGGCTTGCGGGACCTTCTAATGAGTAAGCAAATTTCATCCGATCGGCTGCTGAAATTGGGTACATTGGTGTTAGTATGTGGTCTTTTTAATGTGACCATGCAAAAATTGGTCCACAATCGGTCCATAATTATATATTTAGCCTCCATATAAACCGATGCCCAGATTTGACCTCCGGAACCCCTTGGAAGAAGCAAATTCATCCGATTCGGTGAATTTTGGTAACATTGGTGTTAGTATATGCGTAATTCCAACAAACCATGCAGGAATTGGTATTCATATCAGCCATAATTATATATAGCCCCCCCATATAAACGGACCCCAAAGATTTGCCCCTGGGTGCTTTTCGGAGGAGCAAAATTCATTCGATCCTGGTTGTGAAAATTTTTGTACGTCGTGGGTAGTATATGATATTTAACAACCATGCCAAAAGTTGGTCATAATCAGTCCATAATCATATACTTAGCCCCATATAAAACCGATCCCGAGATTTGTTTTGGAGCCAGTTGGAGGAGCAAATTTCATCCGAGTCAGTTGAAATTTGGTACATTGCTAGTATATGGCCGTTAACAACCATGTCCATATCGGTCTAGTTATATATAGCCCTCAGATAAATCGATCCCCAATCACACAAAAATTGGTCCATATTCAAAGTTATATATTGCAATTTTATTAGCCCCCACATAAAGCGACCCTCATATTCAATTCGGCTCCCTACGTACCGTCCAAAAGGTTTCATATCAAATTCGCTAATTATTTGTAGACTTACTATGCATACATTTTTTGTCTAATATATACCACGTTATGCGACTAACTTAACAATTTAAGAAAAATGTTAGAAGTTCCTTAAAGATACCACAAATCCAAGTTAATTCGATTGTGGATGATGTTTCGTAGAAGTTTTTACGCAATCCATGGTGGAGGGACCTGGCCGAACTACGCGTCGTATATATTTGTTAAACGTAACAAAAGTAATAAACCATGTTAGTATATGATGGTGGTGCGTAAAGAACAATGGAGTCACTCTTAACCAAATAGAATCGCTTAAATTGGTAATTTTTTTTGTCATTTACCCGTTACTGTGTTTGGAATCATATTGTTTTTAATCACATTAAATATTCTAAATGAAAATTATTATCTATGGCTTCCTTTTAATTTCTACAAATACTCCATTTCTACAGCCTAGAAAATTGTGCATTTGGATGTAGGAATAATTTCGCAAATAACTCAAAAACCAGATGATTTGAAATAAATTCTCTCGCTTTACCACAGCGAGCATGACCGAGAATGTGCTGTTTTTGTTTAATGACACAAAAGAAAACCTTGAAGCCTGAAAAACAAACCTAAGGAGGATATCATTTTTTTGTGAATGCCACCAACACACAAAACCATTTATAAAGTTTCATCTTCTAGCTATTGTTTTTGTTGTAAGTGATTTTGTTTTTTCTATTACATTTTGTCCCATTGTTTCAACATCATAGTCAAGGCTGATCCAAGATTCAACTAAAAATTGTGTTATCACAAAGCATTCCATATCCACAACATGGGCCGTCCATTGCCAACGCCAGAAGTTCGTCTCTTACATTTCATCAAACTTATGATGAACAAAAAGACCGAACACGGAAAAACAAAAACAATATACAGAAGCTATGGTATTGGAAGCTATTCTTCAAGGAGGATAATCTTATTTAATTCATTTTTCAGGAACATGGTGGGAGGGGTTTCCACCGAGCCTGTAACAATAGTTGTATTTAATATTTTGTCTTGCCGCTAAAGTTGCCCCCTAAGCATACCGGCAGCAACTCGGAGACAGCCAACATACATCTTTGTCTTCATCATCAGAGTTTTGGCTGGTGATTTGCTTGACTTCATATTCATGTCGGGCGCGCCAAATAATGCGGAACAATAAATACCTGAGAGCCTGCGGATGACGCAAGATGACGATGACGTTGAAATGTGTCATGTCGCAGGAGTCCCTTAAATTCAAAGCAAAAGAGCAGGAGCCCATTCTCCAGTTACGGCATCCAACTTGGCAAGATTTTGATGCTGCCAAAACTGGCAAGTTGCAAGCCAACTTACAATCTTATCAAAGGAATTTGTGTATTCAAAGTCATATGAGTTGTGTGTTGACAAATTGCACATTACATGAAAGTGCATTTGCATAGAGGAGATATACCAATATGGGAGGGCTGTTCACATAGCCCTTACTCCCACCATGGAGGCAGCCACCTCCCTCTACATAAATATTTGTGATTGCGTCGTTTTTTGATCTCCTTTTCTCGATATGCCATAAAACTTCTAAGAATTGGAGAATTCAGCATATCGGAGAAAAAATATTTATGAAGTGGAAATACAAGTCAAGGCAAAGATTATAATCAAGGTTTTGTGGATTCCAACCAAAAAAACATTTTTAATTACATATATTTTTTTTCCATTTAACAAAACAAAAAACAACAAAGAAGAATTGCACACAGAAAAAAAAACCTTTTTTTTTTGAAATGACTTAGATCAGCTGAGATGCGGTTTTACTCACGGTTTGCCAACTCGTGCCAAAAATAAATTTACCCAAAATTTCTTAAGAAAATTTTACCAAAAATTTACTACAATTTAAAATCCTTATTTTTGAAGGAAATTTTTCGATTCCTATTAAGCAATTTTTTGCCAAAATTTTAAGTATGAAAATTTTGGTAAAAAGTTTTTATATCAAATAAAATTTTGTCAAAATTTTATTCTAGAAATTATTAAAAATGTTAATTGTCTATAGAAAAATTTTGCAAATGTTTTTTCTATAGAATAAATTTTGCAAAATATTTCTATAGAAAATAGTCAAAATTTTTATATGTACAGAAGGTTAGGTTAGGTGGCAGCCCAAATATTTTCAGATTTCACTTAGACTATTCAGTCCATTGTGATACCACCATTTGGTAACTTCTCTCTTATTCACCGCAGTACTGCCCGATTCCATGTTTAAGCTCAATGGAACAAAGGACCTCCGTTTTATAGCGAGTCCGAACGCGTTCCACATTTGCGATGTGAAACCATATAGAAAGCTTTGGAAACCCTGCAGAAATATCACCAGCATTACTGAGGTGGGATAACTCCACCGCTGAAAAATCTTTTTTGGTGTTCGGTCGAAAGCAGGAATTCGAACCACGAAATTGTGTTTATGCTAGGCCGGGATGTTTAAACCATTGACACCAAAGGTGGCTCCCTTAGAACGCCTATAGAAAATGTTGTAAAAATTTTATTTCTATAGAAAATTTTGTTTCAAAATTTTATTTCTATAAAAAATTTTCTTTCAAAATTTATAATTTCTTACAAATGTAGTCAAAATTTTATTCTGTACAGAAATATTCTTAAGAATTATTTCTATAGAAAATTTGGTCAAAATTTTTGTATCTACTTTGATTTTTGTCAATATTGTATTCATCTATGGAAAATTTTGCCTAATTGCTATCTTCTATAGAAAATTTCTCGAAAGTTTATTTTCTTTATTAGAACATTTTGTCAAAAATTTTCTATTTCCGTAGAAAATTTTTTGCAAAATATTTCTTTCTATAGAGAATTTTTTCAAAATTCATTTTATTCTGTAGACAGAATTTTGATTTTTTCTTTGAAATTTTTGTTAATTTTATTTCTATAGAAAATTTTGCTCAAATTATTTTTTATATATTTTCAAAACTTATCTTTAGAAGGATTTTGTCAAGCAATTTATTTCTCATAGAAAATTTTGTCAAAAATTTATTTTTCATTAGAAATTTTTTTCAAAATTTATTTCTAAAGAATTTTAGCCAAAAAACATTATTTCTATACTTTTTATTACCCTTCCACCATTAGGATGCGGGTCCGTTTCCGTCTGTTTGAATCACGCTAACTACCGAACGAACAAGCTATTGACTTGGAACTTGCACAAGTAGTTTTTATTGATGTAAGGTCGGATTGGTATTGCAAAATGGACCATATCGCCGTCCACTTTACGTTATAGCCCCATATAAACCGATCCCCAGATTTTGGCTTGCGGAAGCCACTAAAAAAAAAGCATATTTCCAATCCGGTCCCGTCGAAAATTTGGTACATGGTGTTAGCATATGATCTTCTAACATAACCATGCCAAAAATTGGTCCACATTTCAGGCGTCCATAATTATTATTTAGCCCCCATAATAAACCGATCCCCAGATTTGGCTTGAAAAGGAGCTCTTAAGAAGAACGCAAATTTTATCCGATCCGAGTCCTGAACTGAAATTTGTAACTATGCCCAAAAATTGCGTCATATCGATCCATAATTATTATGTAGCCCCCATATAAACCGATCCCCAGATCTTGACCTTCAGGAAGCCTCTTGAAGAGCAAACTTCTATCAGATTTCGCGTCTTCTGAAATTTGTGTTACGTTTGATGTTAGGTATATGTTATCCAACCAACCATCGGAAATTGGTCCATACTAAGTTCATAATTGTATATAGCCCCATATAAATCGCATCCCCATAATTTCAATTTCTGGTCTCTAACGTACCGTGCAAACGGCCATAATCGATTCGCTAATTATTTGTTAGACTACCTATTACTACCTTTTTTTGTCTAATATATACCACGTATGGACCTAAACTTACAATTTAAGAAAACGATGTTAAGAAGTATTTAAGATACACTTGCCATCGGTAAGTATTGGCCACAACGCAAGTAATTCGATTGGGATATGACAGTCTTTCGTATGAAGTTCCTACGCAATCCATGGCTGGAGGTACATAAGATTCGGCCTTGCCGAACTTTATACTTGTATATACTTGTTTTTAATTTATTTCTATCAGAAAACTTTTATTTCTATTAGAAAATCTTTGTCAAAATTTTATTTCAATAGAAAATTTTGTTCAAATTTTATTTTCTTTAGAAAATTTTGTCGAAAATTTTATATTCATATAGACAAATTTGTTAGGTGTTTTATTTCCTTATGGAAAAATTTTGAGTAACATTTTATTTAAAAAAAAAATGTTTCACAATTTTATTTTCTTTAGAAAACATTTCGTCAAAATTTTTATTTCTATAGAAAATTTTTGTCAAAAATTTTTTTCTATAGAAAATTTTTTGAAACACCTCTAGGAAAAATTCTACCAAAAACCATTAATAATAATTTTGTCCAATATAAAATAATCATGTTCCATCGTTTAGGTTTTTAACAGACAAATGTGATAAAAAATTGTCATTTTAACATTCTTGAATTTCCGTGGTATGCACCCATTCGACAAAGAATATTGATCACCTCCTATAGCAAAATGTATATATTTGGACGATGGAACATTTAAATGAAGATATATAAATTCAAATGCATATTTTCAAAATAAAATAAAAGATATCAAATATGCACTCCAAAAAAAATTTTCTAAATCATGAAATGGATTAAAGCGAAAATATATTTAAAATTTTATGGAAGTATATTTAATGACCTTTAGCTTTGATACTGACTATCGTGTAGAAACTTACGGAAATTTTGGGTATAGAATTTCAGACCAGTTAATTTAATTTTTTATATTATTTCAAATCATAAACCTAACATCTGACCTTCGCCAAGGATTCTCCACAATTTTGGTTATTTAATTGTCATTTTCGTAATTTTCTTTTCCAAACCCACTGTTGCTGACATGAAATCTTCTTTCAGAGACTGCTACCGATGACTACATCAGCGTTCATCTAATCATCATTGACAGTTTTGTCTGTTGGCTGATGATGGTATGACATGTAAAGCAATGGGCAAGTAGACAAGCCACCAACTGGTTCAATGCATCCGGCAGTCGAGTCGAGTTGTAACACAATTCGAATATTGCATGCAACAAAACCCAAAATAATATTTTTCTTTATTTATTTCTTCTTCGTATTCAAGTTCTATTACACTGATTTGAAATCTTGCAATGCAAGTTTTCATGTTATCATTATTCCATAATTTCGTCGATCAAACGATAAATATTTGTATACCAGACCTGATAATGATGAAGAGTCATATAGCCGGATTGGTGTGGCGTTAATATATTGCAATTTGCATTTTAGCAATTAGCGCTGCCAGTAGTGTAGAGAGGAATCATTTTTCCATCCTAACCAAAATCCATGATAGACTAAGGATTGCTTTCAATAGGCATCGAATCGAGGGAGAACGATTCGATCAGTTTAGTTAGATCATCTCCCCCTAGTAGGGTTTGCCCTTTTACCAACGATACACTTCATCTTGTATAATGGCCAAATCCATTTGAATTGCGTTTAACTTTTGGTAGTTGAATTTTGATATTTTAAATTGGCAATGATGAGTGCTGCTGATGCATGCTGACTGGGTTTTGGTTGCAGAACATTTTGTTGAGTGTGGTCCGTACGGCTGTCTATCCATACTATCTATTGTACTTAGATTAGAGAATCGTTTAATATATTGTTGCTATTGGAATTGTGTGTTAAGTAAAAAGTGGTGTGTTACTTCATTTACAATAAATCTACAGATGATATTGATCACGACGATCATGATCATAATCATGATGACACTGATCATAGTAGATTGTTTGGTTCTTTGTTAGATCATGGTTACAGGTCATGTTTTCCAGGCTTTATGTTGTAAACATCATTGTTTATTTTTGTACATATTTATCTTTGTTTTGAGTAATCTTTTTTGTCGTTGTTGTTGTTGTTCAATTACTTCTGTTTTCCTCAGCTTGTTTAAGTTGTTTGGCTAAGATGACATTGATCGTGTTAGGTGCAGCACCATAACATTAGTTTTTGTGTGTGTGTTTTTTGGTATGGTATAAAATCACTGGCAAATAGGTAGACAGTTATTCGGATTTAGGTGAATCCATTAGATTTTTAAAACGTTTTCGTTCATTTGTGATTTTAGTTTTATATTTAGAACCGAGAAACTAGTACATGAACTAGTTTCTTAATTACCATGTTGGTCTGAGTCTTCAAAAGTCAAAAATCTACTTTTGGACTAATTGATGTTTTTTTTTTAATAAAAAGGCGAACTCGACTTTTTGTTATCTGCGAAAAAGTTAACATTTGATTTCTATAGAAAATTTTGTCAATATTTGCCTCATCAGCCATAGGAGGCTGGAGTGATCTGTGATCACCTCGAATTCCTGAAGCTCTAGGTAACACCTAAACCTCTTTATTGCTTCCACGGCAGCTAAACACTCGCGCTCTGTTACGCTATAATTGCGTTGCGCTGTGTTTAGCTTTTTGCTCATGAAAGCAATAGGTTTTTCATTACCATCATCATCCAGTTGGACTAGAACGGCTCCGATACCGAAGTCGCTCGCATCGCACTGGAGTATGAATTTCTTAGTAAAGTCTGGGTTAGAGAGGACTGGGGCAGAAGTCAGTAATTTTTTGAGATTTCAAATGCTCTTTGAGCATCCTCAGTCCATTGGAAATTTTTTTCTGCATTTCAGTACCTCTGTAATGGGAAATGTTTCGGTAGCAAAATTCTGTACAAACCTTCTGTACCTCTGTAAGTCCTAAAAAACCACGGACTTGCTTAAGGTTTCGTGGAACAGGCCAATTTGTGATGGCAGTAACCTTTTCAGGGTCCGTGGTAATGCCACCATTACCTATAACGTACCCTAAATATTTTACTGATGTCACACAGAATTTGCTTTTCGAAACATTCAAAGTGAGATTAGCCTTGCGAAACTGCGACGATATCCTAACTAAAACTTCCAAATGTGAGGGGAAATCTTCGGACACGATGACGAGATCATCTAAATATCCGAAAACGCAATGGCGCAAATCGGGAGGGATGATCTCGTCCATTAGCCTGCACATCGTCTGAGGAGCATTACAGAGCCCGAAAGGCATTACAACAAATTGATATAATGGCCTTCCTGGCACTGTAAATGCTGTCAGATGTTTGGACTTTTCGTCCAGGCTAATTTGCCAAAAAGCATCTTTAAGATCTAATTTAGAAATTAAATTAGCTTTTGGCAATCGTGCGAAGATTCCCTCAATATTCGGTAAAGGATATGCATCCTTTATCGTCACCGAATTAAGTCTACGCGCATCAAGACATAATCTCACTTTGTTGGGTTTTAGGACAAGCCTCATTGGGGAGCTCCAAGATGATGTGGAGGGTTCAATGACCCCTAGGGCCAACATTCTGTCAATCTCGGCGAATATTAGCTTCTCCACCGCAGGCGAAACAGGATAATATCGCTGCTTTATTGGTGGTGCATCGCCAACATCGATCGAGTGTGTAATGAGCTTTGTCCTACCCCAATCCCTGAGTTTCGAAATTGGGAAAAAGATCGATAACAGACTTTAAGTGTCTAGTCTGTTGATCGTTCAATGGATAAAT
>PGFW01004729.1:49206-60249 GCA_003123925.1 Haematobia irritans
TTTATTTCTATAGACAATTTTTTATTTTCAAAATTTTTCTTTTCTATAGAAATTTTTGCCAGAAAATTTGTATTATATAGAAAAATTTTGTCAAAATTTATTTCTATTCGAAAAAAATTTGTCAAAATTTTATTTTCTATAGAAATTGTTTCAAAATTTTATTTTCATAGAAAATTTTGTCAAATTTTATTTTCATAGAAAATTTTTAAAAAATTTTATTTTCCATAGAAAATTTTGTCAAAAATTTATTCTATAGAAAATTTTGTCAAAATTTTATTTTCTTAAATAAACTTTTTAAATCTCTCTCTCATCGATAACTTTAATTGGGTAGTATGTTGATAGTTTGATGGATAAATGGATGGTTGATCATGTCGATCCCCCATCTTGCAACCTCCATTTGTCGCTGTCAAATCAAATGAACTTCTGAATATCCCTTCAGAAGTAATTAAGTCTACAGATTTTAAAATGTCCGGAGAGAGTCCGAAATTACGCCAAAAATCTGTGCCGAGTATTAGAAAAGAGAGAAGAATAAAAATGGTTCTTTTTTCGATCCGGAAGTGGTGGCAAAAATGACTGAAAGAAGCCCGATGAAGTTTAACACGGGCTTGTCATAGGACGGGATTGTCCCCTCCACCATTTTTTTCCAAAACAGCCCCGGTTGCCAAGAGAATTTGCATCATTTTCTTTAAGGTTTTGTGATGCGAATTTCCCGGTGTTTTTTTTCTGGACGTGGAATTAAGAAATTTGTGTATATTTTAACAGCGTAATAATGTTTTTTAAATTTTTTTATGATCTTGTAATGCAGTTATAACGCTTGTATGGAGCTTTTGACGATCAAATTATTAAAAAAAAATCGCAACTTTTTCTAGAAAAGGATTATTGCATTCTTTAGGTAAAATTTAAATAATTAGCAACTATTTGGATTAATTTGGAATCTGTTTATTATAACTACTTGATAACAATAAATGGTTTAAATTCCCGAATTACAAATACGAAAAAAAGGGAGATTATTAGAACAAGTATATACGGCCGTAAGTTCGCAGGCCGAATCTTATGTAGAAAGACTGTTCAATGTCCCACAAATCGAATTACTTGGGTTGTGAGATCCTTTAAATCGTTTTCTAAATTGTGAGTGTAGTCCATACGTGGTAATCATATATATTAGACCGAAAAAAGGTATGATAGGTATAGTTCTACAAGTAAGTTACGAAATCGGTTATGGACTTTTTTTGCACGATAGCGTAGAGAGCCAGAAATTGAAATATGGGGGTGCTTATATGGGGGCTATATACAATTGTGAACTTGATATGGATCCAATTTTTGTGTTGATTTGGGAATCGATTTATCTGAGGCTATAGTATAATATAACCGATGTGGACCATATGTTAGGTCATGGTTGTGAAAACGGACATATTACTAGCACTAATGTACAAATTTTCAACTGACCTCGGAAGGCTCCAAAAACAAAATCTTCGGGATCGGTTTATATGGGGGCTGATATAATGATTATGGACTGATATGGACCACTTTTGGCATGGTTTGTTAAATTATCATATACTAACACCACTGTACCAATTTCAAACAGATCGATGAATTTTAGCTTCTCCAAAGCACCGGAGGTCAATCTAGGATCGGTTTTATATGTGGGCCATATTAATTATGGACTTTATAGGACCAATTCCTGCATGGTTGTTTGGATACCATATACCTGACATCGACGGCACCAAATTTCAAACCCGAATCGGAATGAATTTTGCTTTTCCAAGGGCTCCGAATGGTCAAGTCTGGGGATTAATGGGCCCTATATTATGAATTAATGGACGGCGATTTCGACCCAATTTACGCGATGCGTTGTTTGAGGCCATATATTAAAATCACGTACCGCAAATTCAACTGAATCAGATGAATTTTGGTCTTCCAGAAGGCTCCAGAGGGTGAAATCTAGTGAATTCGGTTTATAGGGGGCTATATATTAATTATGGACCGGATGTGGACCAAGTTTTTTGCATGGTTGTTAGAAGACCATTTAGTTGTTAGAGACCATGTACCAAATTTCAGCCGATCGGATGAAATTTGCTTCTTCAATAAAGAGGCTCCTCGCAAAGGAAAATCGGCGGGGGAATCCGGTTAATGGGGCTATATATAATTATGGAACCGATGTGGAACCAAATTTATGCATGGTTGTTGGAGAGCCATATACTAACACCATATACCAAATTTCAGGCCGGAATCGGAAATGAAATTTTGCTTCTCTATGAGGCCTCTGAAAGCCCAAAATCGGGGAATGTTTAATATGGGGGTCTATATATAAATTATATGACCGATGTTACAAATTTTTTGCATGGCTTGTTAGAGACCATATACTAACACTTTGTTACCCAATTTCAGCCGGATCGGACTAAAATTTATCTTCTCTTAGAGGGTCTGCAAGCTCAAATTTTGGGGGTCCGTTTATATGGGCTATAACGGTAAAAGTGCGACCGATTATGGCCCATTTGCAATAGCAATCCAACCCTACATCAAATGAACAACTTGCTTGCTGCCAAGCTTTCAAGTCGATAGCTTGTTTCGTTCGGAAGTTAGCGTGATTCAAACAGCGTGATTTCAACGATGAACAAACTTAATATATCCCCCAACTGTGGTGGAGGGGTATAAAAAAGCGTTCACAAAACAGGAAGATGTTTTTCAGAAACGATCAATGTGAATTTGCAACATGATGTTGGTAATATGGTTTCTAACAAACATTACAAAAATTGGTGCCCACATCGGTCCCATTAATTATATATAGCCCCCATGAATAAACCGATTCCCCAGATTTTGGGCTTTGCGGGCCTCTAAGAGAAGCAAAATCTGACTGAAATTTAGAACATGATGTTGGTATATAGTCTTTAAACAAACCATGCAAAAATTGGTGCCCATCGGCTTCATAATTATATATAGAGCCCCCAGATTTGGTTTGCTGTAGGGAAGCACAATTTTACAACCGGTTGAAATTTGGTACGGTGGTTGTTATTAATATGGTTCTCCAACAACCATATGCCAGAATTGGTCCGCATAATCGGATCCATAATTTAAATAGGCCCTTATATAAACCAGACTTATATGGCAGCCTCTGTTGGAAGGAGCAAAATTCATACCGATCCTGTTTGAAATTTGTACATTTCGCTAGTGTATGGCTTATAACAACCATGCCAAAATTGTTCCGCATTGATCATAGTTATATATAAGCCCCAGATAAAACGATCCCCAATCACCTGAAAAATCAGATTGCCAAAAATAAATCTAACCAAAATTGTATTGCCATAGAAAAAATTTTTCAAAATTTATATTTCTAACGAGTATGGAAAAGTTTTGTCACATTTTTTATTTCTATGAAAATTTGTTGTTAGAAATTTATTTCTGTAGAAATTTTATTTTTGTTAAAATGTTATTTAATATAGAAAACTTAATTAAGCATTTCATAGTTGGAAGAAGGAATATTTTTTGCAAATTCTTCCAAAAACTCGAAGAATCTAAAAACCAATTCTACCTAAAACAGTGAAAAATTGTCATTTTTGGTAGACCGTGTGTCATGACTTGTAATAATAGCCCCCATATAAAGTAACCCATATTCAATTCTGGCTCTTATAATTAACACCCGACATAATTTCAATATCGTTCGTAATTAATTATTCCCTAGTATATACCGGTCAAGAACTGAATATAGTACGTATATAATCGCCCTTTTTTGTCTACTAAATATACATTTAGAAGATGAATTTAAGATGCCTTGCCATTCGGCCGCCAACAGTAAATTTAATTGTTGGTGAACCGCTTTAGTAAAGAAGTTTCTACGTTTATCCATGGTGGGTGGGAGGGGTAACAATAAGAATTCGGTCTTGCCGTAAGTTCGGCCTTTCTACTTGTTTAATAAATTTTGACATGAATATTTGAAATATGAAAAACCTTATTTTGTGGTAGCAATGGGTTAGGACAAAAACTTCAGGTTTGCTCATATTGAATACGTGTCCAAAAAAGTAAAAAAAGCAAAATACCGTCTTTTGACTGTAAAAATGACGGCAACATTACATCAGAAACATTGTGCGTACATGGGAGCGTATCTATATAAAACAAAATTCCATATTACTTATACGGTCAGTTGAATTCCGTTATTAGAATAACAAGTAAAGTAGCGTAAGTTCGGCCCAGCGACGAACAGCTTGTGTACCCTCCACTATGGATTGCATAGAAGAATTTCTACTGAAGACTGTCACCCAATCGAATTACTCTTAGGTTGCGGTAAACACTTGCCGATGGCAAGTATCTTAACACTTTCCTAAACACCGTCTTCTAAAATTGCGAAGGTAAGTCCATTACGTGGTTATATATTAAACTAAAATAAGGCCCGAGTTAAATACGTAATATCACTTAAGTTTGACAAAAAATTTCTATAGAATAAAATTTGACAAATTTTCTATGAGAATAAATATTTTACAAATCTATAAATTAAATGTTGCTTTAGCAAAATAAATTTTTTTGACAAAATTTCTAAGGAAATTAATAATTTTGACAAAATTTTCATAATAGAAATAAAATGTTGACAAATATTTTCTATACAAATAAAATTTTGTAACAACATTTTCTATAAGAAATAAAATCTGCAAAAATTTTAATATGACAAATAAGAATTTGACAAAATTTTCTGGTAAGAATAAGATTTTGACAAAATTTGTCTTAGTAGAAATAAATTTTGACAACATTTTCTATGGAAATAGAAATTTTGGCAAAAATTTTCTAAGAAATAAAATGGAAAAGATTTTGACAAAATTTTTTCTATCGAATAAAGACAATAGATTTTCTGATAATTGCATAAATTTTCTTATAAAATAAAAATTTTGACAAAAATTTTCTATGCACTATTAAAATTTTGACAAAATTTTCTATGATAAAATTTAAAATACAAATTTGTATGGTCGTTCTTTGACTTTAATACAAAAACTTAATGGAAATGCTATTTTAAATATTTAAGCATTTTTTCTTTTGTGTTTTTTTAGAAAAATTTGTTTTTTCTATAGTAATCGAATTTAATTTATAATTTTTTATTTTCAAATTAATAATTGAATTAGTTATTCTTTGAATAAGTTCTTTTTTAATTAAAATATAAGGGAGAGAAAATCTATAAAATATTGGGGCTGTGCGAAAGTAGCAATTTTTTTATTACCAGACGTTGTGCTAGCATATATTACCTTTTGAAATGCAATGAAAGCGATTATTTAGTGCGGCAATATCGATTGTTCGAAATAACTTTGTTTGCATTTTTTGCTCTACTGTCGCAAATCAAAAGCGATCAAAGAAGCTTTTTTGCAAAAACTCACTACTTCCTTTTCCTTTTTTACTGGCGAAACCAAAAGCATACGTGACAAAAAAAGTCGTAATAAGAAAGTTTAGAAAAAAATATCTAAATTTTTATTTTAAATCGTCCCAAGTTTTAAACGCAGTAATCACGCTTAATGAAAATTTATAAAACGTTTTCATAAGTGCTATTTATATTATTTTGGAAAGGTTCGTAAAATCCGCGTTTTATAAAATAACAGAATTTGTCAAATATAAATAAGATAAAATTTTTCATGATAACCCCTGGTTGGGATTTATACCTGTTTTTCTGACAACCGGAGCAAGTGGACGGGCCAAAATCCTCATTGGAGAAATTTTTCCCTATATTTTGGCTCCATTTGGTTCTACCAGGTCAACGTCATTAAACCCTGTCAGAAAATATTCGCATGACAAGTTGGAAATCTTTGGCCAACATATCCATCTCCGCCATAAATATGAAATGTACGTATTGGTTTCCGAGTGAAAGTGGGTACAATCATTTTAGTTCAAGAAAATCTCGAGAAAACGATTCGTAATAACTCGAGAGCTACGGAATTGTGATTCGCAAGAATAATCATTTTCAAGAACTCACAAATTGTCCCACGAGGCACCCTTGAGGAGCAAATTTCCATATCACTGCCAAATACAACTTCGAAACATTTTTCAACAATAACCTCCCACGGAGGCAAAGCCATACATGTTGGTGGAGCAGTCCTGCACTCCAGAAGAAACCCCAAATATTTCGCTTGAATTTGCATTCCATTCAAACTGCCCATCTGGTCTACACAATCAAGAATAATTGTCCACGTTCGTTGTCTTTTAATGTTGCAAGTTAATACATTCTCTTCAATCGAATAACTGGTCGTAAAAATAAAAGAAATCTCAACAATCAATCAAGATCCATGAATAGTTAGCAGCTTATGAGCAACATCATGTAAATATTGCGAGGAAAACTGCATATTTCCTCTATCATTATAAAATTCATTTAAGTATATACACGATTTCAATAGGCATCATCCTTAATTTTCGTTTGAGAAAGTAACCGTCAAAAATCAGGCTTAATTGCAAGTTAATTGACATTATTTTCTTAAAAAAGTCCCAGATATTAACCCAGCACAAGCTATCCACCGTGGGAGGCCTTTCATCATGGAACCCGTAAAGCTGGTAAAGTGAATCAAAAAAATATGTCCGCAAACTAAAAAAAAAAAAAAAATTTGCTTAAAACAAAATATTTCCATTTAATTGCCACTAAGTTTTTTTTTTCCGAGTGTTAAAATACTACGCGTTTAATATGTATACGTCAGTGTGGTTCTCTTTCCTTTTAGATCAATAATACATTCCATTCATAATTTGCATTTAAAGCTACATTCCAATTTATTTTGAATATGCACATTGAGTTTTGATTGTTTACCCTTTTGGCTTTGTCTTTCCCAAAAAATGTGTTTGAGCTTTAGTATAAACAGTTTTGTATAATTGCTTTTTGTTTGATCATAGTGGAATGTGTTATATCGATCTCAGAGAACTTATCATTAATCTTTTTTTGTTTTTTTTTTGCACACACTGATGTTACATATGTTATTGCTTTGCAAACCAAAATAGCATAAATATGAATGAATAGGAAAAAAAAGAAAACATATCTTCAAACGCAAAATAGAAGTATTTTCAACTAGGGTATCCTATTTTGGAATTTACTGGATTTTTTGTTAAAATTATTTGGAGTTTTCTTTCGAATGATTTTGTTTGATATTTCTTTACCATAAAACATTACTTCAAATGTACGTATATATTAGGAACATGATTGCAATTTTAACATGAACTATAAAAATTGCAATTATTTGGATATTCCTCTTAATATGAAATTTATATGAATAAAAATATTTGTATTTGATAATTCAAATATGTGAAAGCTAAATATGATTTTAAAATGTTTTCTTTAAGGGAATGTAAAGGAAAGATAAAAATGGAATAGAATTCTTGAACTTTGGGGTCCAGATAGAAAGGTTGTTGTTGTCTCTGGGACAAATGGAAAGGCGCGGGTTTTGAGACATTCTTCTTCATACACATCTGAAGGGAACAAGTTTCTATGTCGTGCTGTCGATAAATACATCAAAGTCAGGTTAGGTGTTGATAATGTTTTTGTAGGTGTTTTGTTGTTCCGAATTGGGTCTTTATTGGAACAAGTTTTGCCCCAGTTTTAAGAGTCAATAACAAATAAAAAAAGGGAGTCTAAAATAATAATTATTGTAATAGGATATTTAGTTTTAGGGAAAGAAAGGAACGCGAACTCCCCAACCCGCATGTGCTATGCGGATATAATGGCTCCCGTAGTCCTAACCTTCCTAAGACCGTAAGGATCACAAATGAAGTGTAAAAAAGCATCAAAGGCATCGGTATATCCTCCTGTACGTTACATAATTGGCGCCCAAACGTGAGGCCCGAAGGACGCTGTCCAAAGGCTCTATTTTAGCTTTGTTATTCCAGTTTTTAGTTATTTCAAGAAGAAACAGGAAAATCTATAAATATATTTTGCTTTCGAAGAATACCAGTTTTTTGGAAATAGTTCTTTTGCGTAATTTTCTTGTATTTTAGTATTTTGATTGTTCGAAGTTCGATAAATTACTATAACCGATTTTTTCAGATAACCTTTTCCAAATCTCATATAATTGAAACAACTCTTTCTTATAATTTGTAAAGTTTTCTGGATTAGTATTTTCAATTATTTTTAAGAATGGGGACTTTAGTTATCAGTACCGTGAGAATTTTCGGATTTCATACAATTTCGACTATGTGCATTTTGGCTGACGATTTTTCAAGAGGTGGATTTTTGGTTATGGTAATTTTCAAATTGGTGTGCCCCACTAAGGAATAATTTTAAAGATTGTCAGAATACTCCATTAGACTGGTTTTGTTAGTCCCATATTAGTATCGACTCGATTGAATCGATTTGCTATTTCAATTTAAACTATCCTTTACATATCCTTAAAGAAAAAGCTATTTTAATGAATTTATTGTAAAAATATATTTGCCTTTTGACTTCTCTGTAAATTTTAAGGCGTTTGAAATATGTTTATTATTTTTATGCAATTTATTCGAATTTCTGAATTGATATTTAAAGAAAAGTTTCGAGTTTTCCGTGAAGTTAAACTTCAATTTTTCGCAACTTCCTATTGGAAATTTTGATTCCATTGAAATTGACCTGTAAAAGTTTGCGAGTTTTTCGTAAAACTTAAAATTTGAAATTTTTCATACATTTTATTGGAATTTGATTCAGTTGCATTTTTATTCTCATTTTTTTCCATATCTAACCATGAATTTGGAGCGTACACGGCCCCGTTCCAAAAAAAAAACCGCTCCATCTGGAGCATTCAGTCCAGATTCTTTCTTTTAGAACACCCTCCAGCAATGGCGCCCATTGCTAATATGAACACCGCTTTGTCAAAAATATGTCAACGTACGATGACCGAGGGACAAGATGTTTGATAATGTAAATGAATGTTCGCATCCCGTTCCACAAGACATGCAATAGAAGACATTTGTCCACTACAGCAGGAATGTTTCCTGTATTGTAGAAAACCGTGTCAGCTTAGTGACTTAAAGAATCCTTGAAATAACTCACAAAGCCAGTAACCAACCATATAGAAGTTTGCCCATCGAGGTAAAAGTAGGGGAGACAAGTCCCAAAACACTAATGTAAACTGCAGTACAACCGTAATGTTGCACAGACGGGCAATTCTCAAACAATTGAACCAAAGTTTGGAAGCACAGGAACTCGCTAATCGAAATCTTGTTTCCCACTAAACCAAATCAAGTGGCTTCACCAGCTCCTGCTCCTAATACTCATACGTCTGCATTAATAACTACAATGAGAATTAATCGCCTTATTGAGAACCAATTTGAGTAGGGTGCTTCTAAATCTATGAATTTTTTACTCAACAGGTGTGCATACAAGATATTTCCTCTACTGCAGAAGACCAGCAAAGTAATTGAATCAAAGTTTTGACGAATCTGTGCGCCAAACAGGAATCATAATGTCCCAAAATGAAGGGCTAATTTTCAAGTCCTCCAAGCAGACCGTGTTCTAGTAAATTCACGGATTATTTGATTTATCAGAAAACACTTTCCACATTCACATTCTAGTCGGTAATGGCAACAGATAAGATCACATCTTATCAAATTCAAAGCTGGAATATACAAGATTCGGATGGATCTTCTAAATGCCTAGTGTTGAAAGAATTTTGTATAGGATTATTTCATTAACAAATGATAATTTTAACGGAGATTTCTCTGTCATAATTCGGAATTTGAACACTTTGTTAGTAGGAAAGGCCAAGGATTGGTATTGGAGGTACCATAAAAAGGCCTCTACCATGAATTGGAATGATTTCTGTGTAGCAATTCGTAATCAATACAAAGAATTTAAAACCTCATTTGAAAGCTTTAAGGAGGAAATACGAGAATCGTATAAATCAAAAGTCAAATGAGTCGTTTCGAATTCATTTTCGATTCGGTTTCTGTCGATAATGGATCGCTATCAACGCCTATATGCGAGGAGGAAATCAATCGAGAATCTTACTCCGAAATCTATAGGCCAAGAGATTCGGCCAGGACCTTTTATATAATTAACAAGGTAAACGTCCAATTTCCCCACTTAGCGTCACCTAGTTCATAACTAGAGAAAATTTTTCTTAACGACGAAATACGTTAAGGAAAAATCTTGGAATTCCGTCATGTTTGGCTATAATTCTGGAATACCAAAAGCAAATTGCTGAATTGGTATGGATATGAAGTCGACGAAAACGAAGATAAATTTGATAACCCAAATGTAAGCTGCACATTACAAACCTGAATTCTTCTAAGTGTTGGAATATGTGCTAACCTAATGTCATTTTTGGCAAGATCTGCATGAAGGAGAGTCAATTTTTTGTTATGGTTGTGGGCGAAAAGGAATTTTCCAAACCCAACTAGCAATGCTGGTTAAGGTCAAAAAACAAAACCAATCAAATAACAACTTCAAGAACCAGTGGGTCCTCACCAAGGACTAGATACATTGTGAACCCACCTCATATTTCGAAAACAAAATGAATCACAATTTCAATATACAGTTCCCGGCTAAAGAAGAGGTAGAGTAGTTTTTCCCAATAAACCCTTTTCAAATTCTGAAAGAACCCATTTTGCATAATAACAAGAAAGCCAAAAAATTTTTGGGAAAATTAGTTTCTCCCAAGATTATAACCATATCATAAGCGCTATGAATTATATATGAAGAAAAGGAATGAAATTTTTAATGTGTCTTCCATTTCTGAATTTTCCAGAAATAAACCAAAACGGTCAACCATTCGTCTTCGAATGTTCTTCAAAAGAAGGAAATTATATAAAAATTTATTTGTTTCCACAATTTTTTCTAACCCGGATGATATGCGATATGTAATGCCAAAGGTTCATTCTTGGATTTATGAAGATGTATGGTCTTTCTCGATATCAAGGAGCGAATCGTAAGTGCAGTTGGCGCTGAACTTGCTGCAGAAGACTTTACAAAATATTCAAACTTTTTTCCTTGTAAATCACAAGTAAAAACGGCCGATGGTACTATACAGAAAGTTTTGGGTTGGATTGATGTTACGATTCATTTTAAAAATAAATCTTCCAAAATAAAACTTTTTGTAATACCATCTATTAAACAAAGATTAGATA
>PGFW01004737.1:8575-20431 GCA_003123925.1 Haematobia irritans
CCTCAAATGTTAGGAAGTCATTTCTATCGTGATACAAGTGTCGTGGGTATATTCGTATCGCGTTTGTTTTAACAGTGATTTATTTCCTCTCAGATATTTGGTGGGATTCTAAACGATTCTCGCTTCTGAGATGCTATACATGTGTGACCCCGGTTGCGTATAGAAAAAGAGTCCTTTGTCAGTGGCTAAACATCTTATAGTCAGAGAAGTTACCTCGCTAGGCTATTATGGTGTTTCTTTCCGAAAAAAGTGTTGCCTTTATTTTGCTAGAGAATGCGCATTTTTAAAATGTTCAGCAACCTAAAAAATGTTCGTTTCACGGGCAGAAAATATCAAAAAAGGAACAGGGCAATCGCAGACTCTCGTTTGTCGCGGTGCTGAAAATGTCCGCACTTTGCCTCTATGCATGGCGCTATTTTAACAAAAGAATTCGAAGCCTTTTCGCACTTTTGCCTGTTTTGCAAAAAAAGTGCGCATTGTATACAAGAAAAGAAAACGCCATTAGACTAATCTGTCCATTGTGATACAACGGGTGCCGAACTCTCTCTCTCTCTCTCTCTCTCTCTATTATCAATGAGTGCTGCCTAATTCTATGTTAAATTCAATGACAAGAGACCTCCTTATCATTGAGCTACTTACAGTTCTTGCGGATGATTAGTTGTTGTTACAGAAATAATTGGAAAATAAAATTCCTTGTCTCTGCTCGGGCGCCATTAGAATATGGGTTTTGCCTGGAAATCTGTCACTCGATTTCATATAAGGAGCCAGAAACTTAAAATGATGGGTTGGTTTCCCTAACCACTGGCCTCATTGAAGGTTTCTACTTTTGTCGGGGGAATGTGTATTCCCAGTCCCCTCCTCACTCCTATCTATGGATGATGTCCATTTTATATTTAGCTCTTTACAAGAGGCTTCACAGAAAGAAAATTTCATTAAAACTGAGCCAACGACTTTTTTTCATTGACACAATGAAAACGTATCATTGGCAATGTGAAAATGTTCATTAATGGTAAGAAATGTTTCGTTGATTAATAGAAAGATCATAACATTAACGAAAAAATTAATTATTTTTTTACATATTATTACAATATTTATTTGGAGGCTTGAAAGAAAATAACCAGATACCAATCTCCATCAAGTCCTAGCTATAAATCGATTCAGAGTACCTAAGTCGACTTGCATTTCTTGATGAAGTTCGTGATTTTATTCGGACTTCTATCAAAAGTTATGGTAATATTGTACGTAGCCTTGGGCTAAAGTTTTAAAAATGTCCATCCAAAAAGCGGCAAAAAACTTTGTTCGTCTCTAAAAGTGATCTAAGTCATTTTTGCCATGTTCTATTATCATATTTGAATATCAGTAATAACTAAAACAAATCTACAATAAACATGATTTTAAGGCGAAAAAAGTGATATTTTATATCTGTATACGGTTTTTGAGAATCCCAAAAACAAAAAACTTGAACTTTGTTTCAATGTAAAAATTCAATTTTATACCCTCCACCATAGGATGGGGGTATATTAACTTTGTTATTCGTTTTGTAACACATCGAAATATTCTCTAAGACCCCATAAAATATATTATTTCTGGGTCGTGGTGAAATTCTGAGTGATCTGAGCATGTCGTCCGTCCATCCGTCTGTTGAAATCACGCTAACTTCCGACGAAACAAGCTATCGACTGGAAATTGGCACAAGTGTTGTTATTATGTATCAAATTGCAAAAATTGGGCCAATCGGTCCATATATATAGCCCCATATAAACGATCCCCATTTGGCTTCGACCTCTAGAGAAGCAAATTTCATCATCGGCTGAATTTGGTACATGGTGTTAGTATATGGTCTTAACAACCATGCAAAAATTTGGTCTCAATCGGTCCTAATATATAAGCCCCCATATAAGCGACCCCATTTGGCTTGCAGCCTCTAGAGAAAGAAAATTTCATCCGATCGGCTGAAATTTGGTACATGGTGTGTAGTATATGGTCTTTAACAATCTATGCAAAAATTGTCCACATCGTCCAAAATATATTAACCCCCATATAAACCGATCCCCCGATTTGGCTTTCGGAGCCTCTAAGAGAAGCAAATTTCATCCATAAGGCTGAAATTTGGTACATGGTGTTAGTATATGGTCTCTAATGATCATGCAAAAATTGGTACACATTGTGCATAATTATATATAGCCCCCATATATTAACCGATCACCAGATTTGACCTCCGGAGCCTCTTGAGGAAAATATCTGATTCAGTTGATATTTGGTACGTGATGTTAGTTATCCAACATCCATACAGGAATTGGTTCATATCAGTCTATAATTATATATAACCCCATATAAACCGATCCCTAGATTTGACCTCCGGTGCCTTTTGGAGATGCAAAATTCATCCGATCTGGTTGAAATTTGGTACGTGGTGGTAGTATATGATATTTAACAAAAAGTGGTCCATATCAGTCCATAATCATATATAGCCCCCATATAAACCGATCCCGAGATTTGGTTTTGGAGCCTCTTGGAGGAGCAAATTTCATCCGAGTCAGTTGAAATTTGGTACATTGTGCTAGTATGTGGCCGTTAACAACCATGCCTAACTAGGTCCATATCGGTCTATAGTTATATATAGCCCTCAGATAAATCTATCCACAATCCACAAAAATTGGTCATATCAAGTTCATTTAATTAGTATACGACCCCCATATTTCAATTCTGGCTCCCTACGTACCATATCAATTATTTTTATTTATAGACTTACCTACACATACCTTTTTGTCAATATATCACACGGATGAAAAAAGACTGTTTTTCAATATGTTTGGCTATAAACATTTATATGTTTGGAAACACAAATTTTTTTAAACACAATATTTTTGAGTGCAAGCATATTAATGTTCAGTAAACTAGCATAACATGTTTGGGGACATATATTGTAATATGTTAGAACATATTATGTTTGGGACATAAAAATGTTTTGTAAATATAATATGCTTGGATGCAAACATATTTAATAATTAGGAAATAGCCTAATAAACATATATGTGTTTAGTAGCTTGGGAGCGCTATTTAACAGGGCGAGCGATATTGCAATTAAGTTGGTTGGTTGTTGTTGTTATTTACAAAATTAACATTTTATTTTTCCTTGGGCAATTGATCAGCTACTTTTCTTTTGATCCTTACAAACTTGTGTGGTTTCCGCTGTTTCCGAATCCCGTTCGGCAAAAGGCAAAAATTAAAATAAAAAAAAAAATCAAACAATTGAATAATTTCTTCTACAATGTTTGTATTTACAGGAAAATGGTGCTAAGAACTAAAAAAATCTGTGGTAGTGAGAAAGATTGTTGGGGAATATTACAAATTGGGCAGAACAAAATTTTGTAGCATTCAGTCGAAAACCTATGATTGTTAGCACTATATTAACCTGTTTTTATTTTCATAATTTCATTAATGATTGTAAATATTTAAATAAAATAAATAAAATTCTTTGAGCACAATTTGTTTGGTGAAGAATTTTTTTTAAGCAGTATATATATTTTTTGGGTGCAAAATTGCTTCAAACATATTATATGTTCACATATACATATTGTTTTTTGGAAGACAACTTATGAATTTTGGATGCAAAATACAAAAATGTTTGGACTTAGACTACCCAAACATATATTGTTTCTAGAACCAATATTTGCTTTCAAACATATTATATATTGGAAGAGATCAAACATATAAATGTTTTGGGCAATTAACCCAAAACTGTATATGCTTGAAGCAAAAATATGTTTTGGGAGTATATGTTACAGAAGCGATTTTTTTGTGAGCGTGTACACGTATGGGACTAACTCACAATTTAGAAAACGATATAAGATACGCCACAACCCAAGTTAATTCGATTGTCTTTCGTAGAAGTTTCTACGCTATCCATGGTGGAGGGTACATAAGATTCGGTCTGACCGAACTTACGGCCATATATACTTGTTATTTTTCTTTTAGCACATGAGCAAATGGGTACCTATTCCAACCTGATCTATTGATATACCGATTTGCCTTATGTACGGTATCCATGATCTTAAGTAATTAACACAAATCAAATAGTTGACCACAACACTAAATTAAATACGCACCTGTTTAATGGAAATTCCAAGTAGCAGCAAAAAAGATTATTTAGAACTTGCCTTTCAAAACACCGACAAACTTTGTAACACTTTTATTATTATTTTTTTTTTTATTTTAAGAAATATCAACCAATTATTTTGCATTAGATCCAAAGAAAAACACACTTAATTACTGAAATCGATTTTTATTTTTCATTTTTATATAAATTTGCATTGTATAATTGGTACTTGTATTTTCCCATTTAATTAAGCTACAAAATTATAGAAGATTTTTTTTTGTATACACTTGAGACGGATACAATTACGATACTTCCATTTGTTTCTATTTTAAGTAATTACAGGTCGTTTTACATTGATAATATTCACAAATTATATTCTCAGAGGCATGTATGCAAGTAGATTAGAATGGATGCTCTGTTATGTTGTTACTGATACATGATGCGGATAAATGGCGCGTTCTTTTAACACAATACGATGTTGCTGGCGCGACGTTTCAATTCGGACTAAAACGCACAATGCACATTTCGCTTTATGTTTTCCCCCAACAATAACAAGACACACAACACAACAACAACATAAACGATGAATTCAATGAAAATCTTTGGAATAACAAATATACAAACAAATGTTATGCAGACAATGTGCTTGAGAGACAAGTTCAAGATACAAGAGACACAACATATATGAGAGTTTTTGTTTTGCGAATTTACTCTCGCCATACAATGTTGACAACGGCATTGATGTTAACGATGATGAGATTTAGCAACAAATCTTCTATGTTTCTTAGACTCTCTATGGCAAAAAATACACTTCCGCGCGCGCACACACACGCCCGCTATTACAATCACAACAACAACAAACACTAAGCTAAAATGTGTTGTATGGTAAAGGGGGTAACCACACCATGCTAAAGAATTAGATTTTGTTAATACACGCTATGATCATGCTTTTGGCCCGAGACAAATCCCAGCTGATGATGATTATGATACATGCTATGGGTAGATTAGCTTTGTTGATCATTCTTTTTCCTATAAGCCTCCATAGGAATTATAGACTACACCTTAATCTCTAAATTATATGTTTTCTTAAAACGCAACTTGTAATCGTCCATAGTTAGCCAAAGGGGGCAACCATAACAATCCAGAATTCTAACAAAACGAGTGTTTGAATTACGTGTTTTTTATTATTTTTTCCTCTTTGCCTTGGCCTTTTAATTTCAGTTCATAGTCAACTTCGCGCTTTATAATTTCTACCACTACCGTCTAGTACAATCGGTTTCAAGTAACTGATTTTGTTTGCCTATAAAAAAGCTTGTCTTAGTTCGCATTGTAGTAGTCCCAGCAATTGTAATAGTATTTTGTTTTACAAAAGAATACGTCTAGCGTTTAACCACCATACTAACGACGTTCAAGTGCCATAATTTCGCATTCCATAACGAAGTGCCAAAGTAAAAAACGAAGTAAACTTTAGCTTAGTTTAAATGAATATTACGTACTAATGTTTACATATTAAATTTCACGGGCAGCAAAAAAAAAATAACAACATGCAAGAAAAGACGCGAAAGATAACATGTTGTTGCTTCATAGCAGCGAGAGAAATAAGACTGATCGTTTTTTTGTTTTGTCGTGGTTTAGAAACAATAAGTTGCGCTAAAACATGTTGCTAAGGCTGTGTAATCATCGCATGAAGCAATAAAAAGTGCATTCTGTTCAACATATCGGCTGTTAATTTTGCTAACGGTAAACGGAATACCCCAAATGTTTCCAATCATAGGCAAACAACATAGGAACCTTCTGTCTTCATTATTTAAAGAATGCTTTCAGGGCGTGAAATTTGTATTTTTAATTTTTTTGTCTATAAAGCATTCTACGGACCGTTAACTGATAGATTATTTAGGATGCGACGATCATCAACGCTTGCAGATTTGAATGTTGGATTGAGTGTATCGATTTATATAATGCGACCAAATCAGGCAGCAACTATCGGGACTTTTTACTGGCTGTTAGCAAGATGAGGAAAATAGGAATTTCGCAAGAGATTCGATTTTTATTTTGCTTGCAATGACGATTGATCATATGTTTAAGGGCATGCGGACCGGCATCGAATACTCACTATGGAAACCGTGCTTGGGGGCGTTAGTAGGAATTCTGTGTGATCATTGTGACTCCTCCTCGAAAAATTCAATTTTGGGGAAAATTGCATTTTTCGGCTATTTGATTTAACATCGTTGATAATGAATTTTAAAACTTTGCCTTTTTTATTAACAAATTTTATTTTTAAGTAGTTTTTCTGTTTTATATACGTTACTTTTTCCGTTTTGCTTTGACAATGAATTCTTTTCTTATGGAACGTACTTCAGGTCGTTTGAGTGTAATTTCGCGTATTTTTGGCCCTATTCGTGGATACTCGAATCCCAAAAATTTTGTAACCTTCCCGTTCAGTTATTAAAACACATCGAATTAAACAAGTGAACGTAAAGTAGAAAGTCGAGCGGGGCTGACTATATCACCCTTACTGAATTAGTAATCATAAGCATTTGTGGGGTAACATTGATATTAGACTGGGTGATAAACCGCATGTACCCCTTAATAAGAAAATAAGGGGTACATGTTTTATGGGTGCTTTGTCTCAATCTGACTATAGCTCATAGTCAGCCGTTTGCCACCCCTTACACTCGGTAGAAAAATGTTCGTACTTATTATACGAACGGGCTTCGTTGGATTATTTATTCGTTAATATTACGAATATTTTTCGTTATGAGAAAGGAAAGCTGCATCGTTAATACAATGAAATCAATCGTTAAAAGACAATTTTGTGTTTTGGTTTTTTTGAAACACTTTACGTTCATTATACGAATTATACTTGTATTTTTTTTTCAAAAATTAGAATAAAAAAAATTTTATATTATTCGTGTTGGCTGTGATTTTCTATAGGAACTTACTCTCGGGTTGTTTCTTGATTATTCGCGTTTAATTGGCCGTATATATGGATGCTGAATTCGCAAAAGATTGTTATCTGCCGTTCAGTTCATAAATAAAACACACTTCGAATTAACACAATGTGCGAGAAGTAGTAAGAAAAGAGTCGACAGCGAAACGGGCGTATCGCTCATAATACACCAACTTTACTGAATTACGGGATAAATCGTAAAGCTATTTGTGGGTTATCAGCAAATAGAGCAATTGGATATAGATCCGAGGCTAAGAACCGCCAATCAGTGACCACCTATAAAAAAGAACAACTTCAAGGGTAGCACGGTGTTATGAGGTGCTTTGTACTCAATCTGACTAATAGCTCATAGTCAGTGTTGCCATGGGCTAAGATGTCTTGGCTCGGCGTTATACCTCTACTAGAGCTGAATAAAAATAAGATGCCCCTTACTTTCCCTATACATTCCCATATTACAAATCCTCTATACCCTAGCATTATTTTATCTGGTCTAAATTACCAAAGTTTAAAACATAAAATTTACGTGAAACAATGGACTGTTCCAAGATATACTTTATTATTTCTTAAAACATTAAAATGTGCATGACGACTATAATCTATAGAACATTAAACTTATGTCTTCTACTCATACACGCGTTGTTGCCGATCAGGTGTGGTCTAGATATTTCTAGCCAAAATATGACTAATGTTTTTCTTAATCTCTATAGAAATAACAATTTTGAAAAGTAGCGTTACAAAAATTAGTGGATACAGCAATTTCTGACAGTTAATTTTTACAATATTTTTTTTCATATCGCTCAACTACGAAGTTTCGGATATATTGAAGAATAAAATTATTGTATAGGCAGTAATTATGCTCGAGTTTTTAACAAGAGATTCATAATTATTTGAAAAAATGTTGCTAGCAAATACAATTGTGCAAAGCAATTTTCTCAATGAAGATAAGAAGTGGACAAAAGTATTGTTAGGATTAAGTTACATAATATGTCTTCTATAAGAATATCATGTGTTCTCTGGTAGATTTGTGGCTAATTTGTGTATAATCTTCAATTTTATTAGCATTTTTTTTTTTGCACGAGTGGTAACTGTTGTTACCACACATTGTTAAGATCAAGCCTTGCGGCTTCTAGACTTCCTCACTCTAGAGCCACCAAAATGTAAAAATCTATTAAAATTGTTTGTGAGTGAAACATGTTCTACAGTTGTGGCCCTACGTTCCATAAAAGACGCTACAATATTACCAAAAAACCAAATAATTGGTAACTTTCCCTACTTCTAGCACACTGGCTGTAGTTGATATTGCAACTACGGGAGTTTAGTATGCCACTAATTGAGTCCATTATTAAAAAGAACAGAAACACCGACTCAATTATTTTGTGGGTAATAAAATCAAATTTCTAAAAATCCGAGCCCAAATTATTCTTATTGTATAAATAGCTACAAGTACGTATAAATATGATAGGCTAGTAAATCAAAATTTGAAATGTGCAGTAACAAATTGGTTAATAAATTAAGATGTAATTATGGCCAAATTTGGGCAAATCGACGATGCAGTATATCATGAAGCATATATGGTAAATCGAAATCAATTTGCATAATGATTGCGGGTTTGATTAAATACAAAAAAGTTACCATTGTGCAAAATTTTGAGTCAAATTCAGTAAGAAATGACGACCTCTATGTCCAAACAAATTTTTCAAAATCGGCCCGATACACTATATGGAAGCATAGTATCTACATCTGAAAACCGATTTCGACTGGAAATTTTGCACATACGCGTTTACGTTACTAGTAGAGGAGCTGGGTATCTAGGCCAACTTTCGAGTAAGATTGGATACTAAATAAGGGCTATCTATGGGGCAAATTTTGGTGGAAAATCGGGTACTACATAATATAATGGGACGCTATATCTCAATTCTAATCCGTTATTTCGATGAAAATTTGCACCACATACCAGTTAAGTGCTATAGAGGATTACATTTGGCCAACATTGAGATACTATCCGGTTTGATAAATAAGGGTTTTTATATTTATAGTCCAAATTCTAGACAAATTCGGGCCGGTTACCTATATATGGACCTATAGCTAAATCTTGCAACCGATCTTCGATGATTTTTCTGCACATATTAGTTAGTGCTACTTTAGAAGATTACATTTAGCCAGCTTTTGAGTTAAGATCGGTTGATAAAAATTAAGGGTTTTTATGGCGCCAACATTTTGAAAAATTGGGCGACCCATATGATATGGGAGCTTTTACTCTAAATTCTGAACCGATTTCGATGAAATTTTTGGCAGACTTAAAGGGTGGTGCAGGAGATTTATTTTTGCCAAAATTGAAAAGATCGCCGTTAGTTTAAAAAGTGCAAGACCCGCTGACCCCATTTGCTTGAAATCGGGACGAGACATAATATATGGAGCATAATCTAAATTTGATCCGAATTTCTTCCAAATTCAAATAGCGTTTCGTCCTTTTTTCCAAAAAAACACCCCTGCTACTAAATTTCATCAAATCCCGTTAATAATTGCTGCTACCGCGAAATTCTAGTGAACCAACAAAATACATGAGCACAGACGGACGCCAAGCGCTTAGATTCCGACTCAGGAGGTGATTCTTGGAGTCATCGCGTATATATTATTTTGGGGTTCTTAAAATTCCAATATTTCTGTAGGGACATTTTTTTTGGCAGATCAAAAGTATATTATTCACCCTGGACACTATGTGCTTTTAGGGCATATAAAAAAAAAGCATGAGTCTAATAAATTTCGGTGCAACCTAATTGCTGAGATTATGATTGCCTAAAAGTAATTGCTACGAGTAGAATCTTTTCCTTTTAGCTTAAACCCTTATAGAAACATTTAAACACTTACAGGGTGATCTTATAGCCAAACCAATATCTTCTCGGGGCTTACCTTGTTTGCAAAAACTGCATTTAATTTCGGCAACCTAAAAAATTGGCGATGCATATCATTTTTCGGAATATCTATCCCCCAAGGCTCTTGCTACATATTGCTTCATTGAATGCAAGTCCCTATTATCGATAATTCAATTTTCTCAAAATATTTCAATCAATTTCTTCTGTCAACAATACGAATCATATTGTGAAATATTAAAATAGCATAAATTCTTTAATTTATTAAAAGCCGTTTTTGCTGTCATTCATTTCTGTTGAATGTATTTCTTTTTGGTTCCACTTAAATAATAGAAATGAAAACCACTTTTCCGTAAAAGAACACAAATATGATATACTTTACGAAGAGGGCGAACTTTGCAGATACATGTAATTGTCATACAATAGCGTCATCACCATTTGTAATTTAAATACACTCTGGGAGAACTATATGTTCACAAGAGTTGCTATGAATTGAATAGGAAACAAAGTTTCCATATTTCAAATTCCTTAATTTGAACATTTTTTTTGTTTCTTTTATAGCCATAGTATTGCGAATGCTGTAAAAATAAACGCCAAAGAATGGAACATTAATGGAATGAACCAATATATACAACATAAATATGTGTTCGTGAAATAACTGTGTTATCGATAATAAGAGATCTATATTTGAGGTATTGTGCCACCTGATTCACCAACATGTAAATCATGATGCCATGTTTCAGGAAAAATTTTTACAATTTCTTCATAATCTCTACATATAACAAAACTGCACTATCGACATGAATTAAAGTTTCACAAGCGATGAGTACGCGGCATTGAAAGAAATTAATTTCGTAAATTATAATAATTTTTACTTAGGCGGGAAAAATAATGTTTTCTTGGCATTTTTCGTATGGGGATGCCAATAAAACAGTTTTGTCATGTATAATGTAAACAGTCGATAGTAACGACGCAAGTATATTAGCAAATAGAGCAATACACTGTTTATGGTAGCGAAATATCCGATTTTAATTAAAAAAATTACACAAACTTTCTTAAATTATTATATTTTATTAAATTTAACTATAAAATAATACATGTATATAAAAATATATTACAAATCTTAAACAAAAAAAAACAGCATAATTTAAAACATATCCCTTCAATTTTTTACCAAAAACAAAATAAAACAAATGTCCATATTAACAAAAACGTAATTGTGTCACACATAAAAAAATATAAGCTAAGCATAATATATGCAGTAATTAAACAATGTTCATATCATACACTTATGTTTATGTAAAAAAAAGTATTAAGCTAAAGTTATGATTTTTTGTTGTTCACGTGTGCGAGGAGATGCATGGTTTCACGAAAAATTCTTACAATTTCTCATAATCTTACATTACAAAACTGCACTATCGACATGAAATTAAGTTCCACAAGCGATGAGTACGGGATTAAAGAAATTAATTCTAAATTAAATTAATTTACTTAGGCGGGAAAAATAAGTTTTTGGCATTTCGTATGGATGCCAATTAAAACGTAAAGAACACAAATATGTATACTTTACGAAGAGGGGAACTTGCAGATACATGTACATGTCAATAAATACGTCATCACCATTTGTAATTTAATACACTTGGGAGAATATATGTTCACAAGAAGTTGTAGAATTTGAATATGAACAAAAGTTCATATTCAAATTCTAATTTGAACATTTTTTTGTTTCTTTATAGCATAGTATTGCGATGCTAGTAAAACATAAACGCCAAAGAAATGGAAATGTAATGGAATGACAATATTACACAAATATGTGTTCGGTGAAAACTGTGTTATCGATAAAGAGAATCTTATTTGAGGTATGTGCCACTGTATTACCAACATGTAAATCATATGCATGTTTCACGAAAAATTCTTACAATTTCTCATAATCTTAC
>PGFW01004744.1:0-10714 GCA_003123925.1 Haematobia irritans
TTAAAAAATCACTCAATTGCAGACGAAAAGGAGCCATCTTCGGTGTGCAGACAAACTACAGCGCTGTGTATATCTTCCTTGGTCTATGCCAATACTTTTCATCCAAACCAGAATCAATTTGTTAACTTCCAAAGACAACCATGTTTCTTAATAATGTTGTTCCTCAGAAAATAAAAGTTTTTTTAAGTATAGTGGTCTATAATTATATATAACACTCGTATAGAGCGATACCTAGATTTGACTTCTCTACATTTAAAAGGATTCTATAAAAACTACCTAAACTGTCATATTAAACTTTAGAAGCATGACAAAAAAAAGATGTTTTGGAAATCTCAATATGGCCATAAAATATCATTTGACTCGATCTCCATAAAATATAAAATATGAAAATAATAAAGTATGAAAGAGTTTTGGTTTTCTATCGACCTTCATTTTTGTTTTTTGTCTATTTTGCCTGCCAATGACTGTTGTCAATTCATTCATTTCTTACAATACTAACGAGAATAATCAAGCATTTTATAAGTGCTAGCACATGAGAATACTTTACTTTGCACCGAGTGCTTCGATTATAAAATATGGGTGGTAACATGACAACCATGCAAAAATTTCTCCATATCGGTCGATAATTACATATAAATCGATCCTCAATTTGACCTCTGGGGCCTCTTGTAGGAGTGAATTACATTCGAAAAAGTTGAAATTTGGTATTCATACTCCCATGTTATATTGCCTATTCTTCTTTACACGCCATTGTTTTCTTCTTAATCGATCAATATCAACTTAAACGTTCGGCTTCCTGTCCAAAATAACGCCAAGGATTTGCACACTCATCAAACCGGGGAGTTTGTTATCTTGCAGTACACTGACCTTAAGTCATCTGAACTCTCTTGCAGGATATCGGTACATAAACCATATGCAATTTTGGCATTATTCTGATGATCGCTCTCTACTCATCCTAATCTCAGGCATCGCGTCAGCGGCTCTGCTGTTTCAAAATATGTGGGATCTTCGGATTTCTTAGGATGGTGAAGGTTTTCCCCTGCTCTGATCATATAGTCGCCACAATCATCTGCGTATGCCACTCATGGATCTTTAGTGATATGCACTTTCCTTTTTCTATGGTGGTAACAACTAGGGGAGACAGATTTAGTTTACGAGCAACACGTTATACCATAGCAAGAGCAGGCGTCGATAGAAAACATTCCTCTACATGGAATGCGGGAGTGGCGGCGGTATGGATAATTTCACTTTGAGCCCTCCGCATATGAGTGCGCATGCCGGCATGGTTCGAACATAGGGAGTCGTGGCTGGGAGGTATTAATATGCGGATCTCTTCATTAGAAGTTAGTGCTAACAGCCTAAAGTAATTAACCCTGGATCAACATTCCAGAGCTGTCACAGTCCTATTTTAATAGTATGCAGCAGCCTCGGATGGGACGTACCAATGAATGTCTCCCCGGTCTACCGTAGTGTGTTCTATTAGAATGGCACCCACCGAATTGTTGATCATATACTGTTAGAACAGGACATATGAGCTTGCATAAGCTGAAAAGTATCTATCAAGCGATTGGAGTGCGGTCTCCAGATGAATAGATCCTGCCTGTCTGTTCGAGATAAGGCACCGTAATGCGCCTAAATAGAGTAGGCTGAAGAATCGAGTTGAATGCGTACGCTAGTTCTAAATAAATATCTATCATCTCTCCAGAGCTAAAGTACGGAATGATAAGGAAAGGCTCGATTTGGATCCGGATATCTATCGCATCGGTCGGGGAGAGTATTGAGCCATGTCTTATATACCTCACTCGCTCTCGATCCAGGTATGAAAAGACTTTTGTTCCATACCACTTATTCGGGCAATTCAAATCCTAATCATACAATATTAGGCCTAAAGATTTTCAGTCAGATAGCTTCACGTGCTCCGACAACTCTGTCGGGAAGGGTTAGGCGTGATATTCTACGACTAGGCCGGAACGGGAAGCCGGACAGACGGACGGACGACGGAACATGCTTAAGTCGACTCAGACATTAACTCATACACGACGCTTTCATAAACTCACGCCGGAAGTAATAATTCCATCAGCGTTCTCGGAGAGAGGGTCTTTTTGAAGTGCAATTCCATTAAGTATTAATAGAATTGTGGTCCACATATACTAAATGTCAAAAATGATCATCATTGATATATATCAACCTCAATGTTCCTCGATAGGAAACGACCGCTGACGCAGTGGATGCGTAATCCGCCAGGATTGAAGATGGTCAACCGTCCCTGATTTCCGGGACCATAAGGGAGTGGAGTGTATTAGTCCATCATAGAATACTTTCGAAAGCGAGAAGATCTCACACTTTCGAAAGAGAACATTCGCTCTAAATTGGCATCTTCACCGAGATAGTCTCTCATAGAATACAATGGTGCGTGATACAATATTTCTTTATGTCGATAGATAGTAGTCTTTGAGCGTTGGCCTCAATCCAACAGGTAATAATATCGTGCGTTGGAACGTAGAGCGTATATGAGTATATGATTGCATTAATTTTATCTAGATCGTAGACTCGCTCAGAAGAAACTAATACAGTGATTTAACTAGCACAGTGCACTGATCATCTTAATTTCTCTATAAGTTGATCACAATTGAAGCTTATTTTTATTGAAGAGAGACAACTAATAAGGACTAGTGTTGAAATTATGTGCGAATTTATTGTCTAGAGACAGAAAGAATTGTTTATAGATCATTCGAAAAAGTAATGTATATATGTACAAGAATTTTCCTGTGGTATGCAACGACAACAAACAGACTTAATAGAGAATATTTCATAGAGAAGCGAACGAATTGAATATAGTAAAGGATTGTTATCTATGGAGTAAAGGTAATTTAAACAAGTAATTACAAATCACTGTATTGCATAAAATGGAAATCACTGTGAATTGAAAAAATATTTCTAGCATAGTAGAAATATGGCATCAACGCCTTGGTCATAATAAAATTCCAAGCTCAGAACTTACCTCTATTAATTAAGAAATCAAGAGTGTAAAGTCTAATTTATATGCTCATTAAATTTTCGATGTGTAGATATCGAATTTTGAAAATAGACAAAAATTACAATGGAGGCAATGGTGTGTATGAGATACAATGTATTACCTGGAGAAGAAATAAGCATCCTTTGTCCAAGGAGTGGATTAATTGAGCTAAGCAGAGATAACGAGATAGAACAATACACTGTCGTGAGCATACAGATTTTGAAGCACTATTTCTCTAAAGATGCAAAACCGAAAATCCTTCGACATTCCGGGTCTCGAATCTTTAATATGTAATACATTATAGGATGGATAAACTTATTTATACATCTTACGATGAAAAGAGATATCTGTGGTCAAATTCTGCTATCCAACTTAAGTAGAAAATCTGAAGTTTTCGAGGAGACTGAAATTTAATTAATAGGACAAAACCTGTGTCACGACTTAGTCATAAGTTGGTGCTGAGAAATATAAGAAAGTATCCACCACGAATTCTATTTTAAGTAATTCAGAGATATAAACACTATAGATATCAAGAAAGAAGACAAATAATAAAAAATCTTTAGAAAATAATGTATGGATAATAATAAAAACATACATTTAGGTGGAAATAATTATGAGCGTTTTGATTATATCTCAATCGAAATGATATAGATTTTGTCTGAAAAAATTTGTTCACGAAAGCATGAATAGAGAATTACTGAGACACAAGGACTCTACCAACGCGCCGGTAATAGATTTATGGCACGCATAATTATACTGGCATTAAAATAAAAAAAATAATGAAAAAATAGAGCCCGTGAGATATTTTAAGCGGAAAATATCCTGAACTAAAGATGTCTCAAGTAAAAAGATATAATATAATAACCTGCCAGCGCGGTTATAAATGAAATATAATACTAAAAAAAACAATAATGAACATATCATCAATTTCATTTATGCAAAAAAAACAGGCTTAATTTGCAAAAAATATTATAAATTTTCTCTATAATTAATAAATCGTTTTCTTCAATTGACAGCAATTACAATGTCATTGGGCTATAATGAATGGCTCATTATCTGCAGGCGGAGTTTTGACACCAAGTCTGTTGGCTTGACATCTAAAGACGAGCAATATTTTTTAAAAATATGCAACCTACTGAAAATAAAGTATCCTTTGAGCTAAATAGGTTATTCCTTCTAGAAAAATATAACATACTTAGTGTTTCCTTTTAAGTCAAAGAAAGCTAAAATGAAAACTGTTATATCTTAAACATATTCATGGATCCGACACTATAGACAAAATGTCTCCTAAAGTGACTCAAAAGTAGGGACCTTATTTCTTGGACACGAATTATGCAGTTATAGGGACAGAGAACAATTAGTTTTCTATGGCACGAAAAGCAAGAGTCATGCAAACTATCGACATAAGAGTAAACAGGATTTAGAAAAAACGACTCGTAGATGACAAGGCATATGCGCACGTTCTTGAGAATCCTATACGAGACCGACACTGGGTGACTATAGTCCCTTATGCTGTAAGAAATGTTACGGCAGATAAAGACAACACATTATCAACCTGTGATATAGATATTTTTAGATATATCCTAGAATATCATTAAATTTTGTTGTCTGTGTTGTAGCTAGACATTTCTTCCTAGCGTCTTGCAAAAAACTATTTTGTCATCTAGATATATAGAAGAAGACTTGTGTTTCTATCATTCGGTTTTGCGATCGATGTCGCTAATAAGAGCAAGTCAAGATGGTAATTTTTGTATTTTTAAGAATGCTGAGAGGATCTGTCTCTCGAATACTATGCGTGTATCTAGTAACTAGTTGCATTATGCAATATGGGTTAATTTTATATGACTGATATTGTATTAACTATGAGTTAATGCAAAATCAAAAACGTTTCTTAAACTCCTAAATGGTCACTAATAGTATTTTTCTCATCCGTGGTGAGCTTGCAAATTTCTATTGTATATTAGACAGTGCATTACCCTATACGAAGCTGACTTAACCAGAACCTTGGGAGAGTCAATTAATCACTGCAACAAATATCAATTTTTTTCCGGACTTCTTTTCACTTATGGTCTTCCTTCTGTAACATCCTCCTCATCGGAACATGAGACTGTACTCATGATCGACACGAGTTCAAATATATGTGAAAATCAAGTAGGAAGTGAGGAAGGCAGAGCGAGGAGAGGGGGAGGGGGGGGAAGGGCGAGAGGTGTGGGTGTTTAGTTCATCGTAATGGGAAAGAATATCAGCTGCCAACACCATAATAAGATGATCAGAAATCAGTTGCCATGAAGGATCATAGGCGAATTGTAAATGGATCTTCGTTATTACTATGTACGAGGAAAATAATAGCACCAAGCTTAACTAACACAAATCATAGAATAATCGGCAGGAAACAATGAAGAGAATTATGCACATACTACTTATGGGAGTCTGCATAGTTATGTTAGTTAGCTGGTAGTTCAAAGAATAATGATACCTATTTGAGAGATAGAACGAAACGAATGTGTTCGATAGTTATCTTAGATTTAAGAGCGAATGTAGTAAATATAAACAAAAGCTATTTTATACACAGGCGATTTCATAAACTGAAAAGGCATTAATTGGACATTTAATCTCTAAACTACACATATTCAACGCAACAGAACATACACTAATATCATAGCGCATAGAAATGAATAAGCGAAAGAATCATAGAACTATTTGAATGTATAATAGCGATCTAAGTGTATTTAAAAGGCGTGATATATTATATCGACCTAGCGTAATATTTATTATCGAGAGCGCCCTTCCACAGAGACGTGGCATTCTGATGCCAAGTGGCACTTTTTCTCATTAAAAACAGAGGGACTCTTTAAAATAGATGACCGTTATAAGGTCTGAATAAACAAAAAACTCCTGCAGCATTAAGAGGCCCTGTACTGGCTTGTATTATAGATGTATAAGTCGGAGCCTCGTTGGGCTGGCACGGGTGCTTATTGACCAGATCTGGGAGGAGAATACAATGTTGATTGTATTGTAATGAAGTCAATGCCTTGTGGTCTGCAAAAAGATAGCAGACTCTGCAAATGACAGAAGATGGCCTAATCATGGAAGTTGAGCGACGATAGCGAGCTGGGTAGGCACTCGTGAGCTCAGAATATTGTATCACACTTTATTAACACCGCATCACCTATCACTTACATCTTCTTATCATTGTATACACAGTACTATAGTGGTGACAAGCTCATAATGAATAAGCTAATGCAAATATGATTCTTTGCGAATATATATAAATTTCTGATATATAAAGGGAGATAGTGAATAATCGTTCGTAGGTGACCTAGCCATATCATTAATGCTGAACTACATTGTATAGATACAAGAGATGGTTAAGGCAGCCAGTCTAAAGAATGTATGGTTTAGGATGGAAGTCAATTTGCGAGATTTACCTTTTGTTAACATTTTGGTATGTATGAGTTTATTCAATCCGATGCCGAAGTACATAAAGATGAAG
Source organism: Haematobia irritans (assembly GCA_003123925.1). Classification (NCBI taxonomy): domain Eukaryota; kingdom Metazoa; phylum Arthropoda; class Insecta; order Diptera; family Muscidae; genus Haematobia; species Haematobia irritans. The sequence goes on from PGFW01004744.1 coordinate 6,510, forward strand.
TACTAATCGGGTTGTGAAAAATTAATATTACAAACAGTAAAAATATGCTTTTTATAGAGTACGTAACATTTTAAAAGCATTAGTTTGTAATATATAGTTCTAGCAAAATATTACGGCTAAGAAAATGGTATGCTAGTTTCAATAATCTTAAACAAGCAGGGGTACATGATTACAGTTATTTTTAGGTTTTCCGAATCTTATTTGCTTGTCAACACAATAGATCTAGCATTATCCATGTTGTTATTTAGGATAATAAATCCTTACCAGACTCGAGATTCACCATATGGTGGCATTGATAAAAATCTTTTCCTTCACAAAGATAGAGGGAGTTTAATAAATAAAATAACTAATTCTCACTATATAATTTTTCGCACAGTTGAAAATAGGGACCACTCAACCTAATAGTGAAAAAGTAGGGAGCTAGATCGACTCAATCTCGTTTTAAACTCTCAAGATATAAAAAAGCAAAGTTCACAAATGAAAACATGCGCAGGTTTAGTTCAGCATTTAATTACTAAGAAGTTCTTTGTACACCCGGTATGACGTATTCAACCGAGAGTCAGAACAGAAAGCTACTCACCAGATAAGTAAGGACTTAAAACTAATTGTGGGTGACATCTAGATACTAGATAGTTACGGCCCTCTATTTCAATCACCGCTTTAAGCACATGTAGAAGTTGAGTAGCTACTAGAATAAATATTCTAAAAAGCCTGAGGCATCGTATCGAAACGCCACGCATGAATATGATGTAGAGATCTCTCACCTGCATCAGGAATGAGAGGTGCACACAACAGTACCTAAGCCGTATCTAGCTGAAGTAACAAGCAATCACTACGCGCTAAAATCGTAGATTATTGGGAGAGATGCTATTTCAAGATTATCTCATATCCTTACACTATGCATATGAGTCAGTAAAATTAAGATTCTCCTCATTTAGCTCAGGGTACTAAAATCTCACTTATGGAAAATAATAACGAAACACTTGGAAGGAGTAGAATAGTCCGCGCACACTAGACTGACTACCCGTTATCCTACACACACCGATACGTATGAATAGGAGTATCCCAGAAAGATATCCTCATGTGAACGATTCTCACTTTCTCGCGCCTACTCATCTACGTCGACAGTTAAATCTGTATCCTATCACAAGTTGAGAGGGTCAATCATATCTCTCTACTCGCGCTACTGGAGGTAACGAATATCCACATATATACAGAATGATAGGATACAATTGAATCACTCTCTTCTTCAATCGAATGTATGAGAGGTGGAAAACAGATGCTTTGCAACCTCACATTCGAAAAAGTTGAAATTTGGTAGATCCCGAGTAAACAAATGAGTAGATCTATATTTGAAAGTGCAGAGCAATATGCATACACAATGGTCAGTGAATTGCGTTACTCTGCCTTCGACCTATGTAATCATCATAATATTCGTAGGACGATTGCCATTCGCATACCAAAATACCGAATCCGGATTGGCTGTAGTGTGAGGTTCACGAGATTTCTATATGTGTCTGATGCAATATCCCCACAGACAATCAGGTCGCGCGAAAATACTCACATTCGAAAAGTTTAAATTTAGTACCCCGAGTAAAAATTGAGAGATCTAATTTGATACAATTAGATATGAGTAGATCTGAAATAGCACACGGTCCATAATCGTACGATTTAGCCTTTCTGATACGCCATTCTGTTCGGGTGCGTACGGATCAGTTTTCTGATGCAATATCTCACACATATTCAGGTGGTTTCGAAAATCCTCGCTTAAATATTCAGTGCCATTGTCGGTGCGGAAAACTTTAAAAAACCAACACTGATTTTCCCCCATTAAGGCTGGTACTCTGTTCGGTATTCGCGTTGAAACTCCATACAAAACCAAAAAATGCGAAAAACTAGCGAATTTTTTTCCATTTGTGATACTTGTTTTTTTTCGAGTTGAAAAACTGACGTAAATCGATCAGTCAGTATTTTCATAACATGGCGCCATTTGCAATGTGAATTAAGAAATAATTTATTTATTAAACTGATTTTGGTGAATTTATAATGCAAAAGTGGATCGGATTATTATTTAAAAATGTAATCTGATCGATTGAGAAAACAAAGTATAACATGGAGTTGTATTTCCGTAATAAACTAGCAACCAAGATCTAGCCGCTTGTAGAACATAAATAATGTATAAAATGTTAACAAATAAAAGCTTTATTTTGTGAATTATATTTTACAATCGTTTCATTTGTACTGGGCATCGGGATAATACACATAAAACAAAATGTTAACAAAAGGAGAACAGCAATTGACTTCAACCAACCAAGCATTAGAACTTTAACCAACATGTATAGTACCGGGGTAGCAATGAATGGAATCACTAGAATTAATTTATTAGATTTTTTAAATCCAAAGTTATTTGTAAAATAACTTCTGCTTCTTCTTTTTCAATTTAATTATTATGTATGCGTGTATGTGTGTAAATCGAGCCACTACCCAGCGGCGGAAATCGCTCTTCATAAGGCCTTTTAAAAGGTATTTATTTGCAGACACAAGGCATTGACTTCCCATTACATATTCATTGTATTTTTACACAGGGTGTCATAGCCGACCAAGGGCTCCGACTTCAACTTACAGCATAAGGGCTATATAGGTCATTATTTGTAAGCCTTTTAGGAGTGCCTCAAATAAGTTCTTTATATGTGTGTAAAATAGGCCTTTTAAAATGTAACATCAAAAGGCTTTATGAAGCATATATAATATGAGGCCTCTTAATAGGAGTTTAAAATATGCCAATTTAATGCCTTTTTATGAGGCTGTTTAAAAGCCTTGTTTTACACTACCTTATAAAGGACTTACTCAAATTTCTATATAATACAAGAAGACCAAAATTTGTGCAGTTCCTTTTTATTTATTTTGTACTATATAAAATTACTAATAAAAATAAACACCTTTCTCCATAGGACGATGTTCGTATTGGACGTCTGATTTCCACATATTGAACAGATCATATGGCTTTCATGGTAGAAGTGCCGCTAAATAATAAGTAAAATTATTAAAATTATTATTATAATGCACTTCAATATAGTATAATATTCGTCAAAAAATATATACTTACCGCATATTTGACACTTCAGCTACTTAAAATAAAAAACATATACCTCGACTTGCTCAAACGAAATCACAAACCCGAATGAAGAAACACGTGTTGCTTTAAATTGTGCAAAATTATTTTTGCAACGAGAAGAAAAGACTAGCACAACAACAAAATTATTCTTATTCTTAACTTTCGGTTACTTATACACTTACGGCATAAGGGCTTATCAAAGGTCTCTTAGATTAAAGAAGTGCGCATATGAGAACATGTGTTTTTTTTAAAGCCGTTATAGTGATTGTGACTCGTTGTCGAAAAACTTATAAATTGGCTTACGGCCATAGGGCTTTTCAAAGGTCTCGTAAAGTATAGGAGCTTGCTATGAGAATATGAGTTGCTTTTTTAAAAATCGTTTATTTTGCCTCGTTGCAGAACACATTGTAATTCACAATACAAACAAGGTCTATTAGGAGTTCTTTAAAATGTGTCTTTAACAACACATGTCCAGAGTAGCATTCTCAAAAGGCCACGACAAGTATGTTATGAGAAAAGGAATAGCGATCTTAATAAATAAATACCTTTTTAAGGCCTGTTTTTGCAATGAATGATGAATGAGTATCAACTTTTTTTGTAAAGAAGGAAGAGGTCTTACAAAAGGGATTATTTATAAGACCTAATCGTATGAGTATTGCCTCTAAAATAAGGGCTCCGTGAATGCTTTAAATCGAAAGTGCTCTCGATTTACGCCGCTGGGTAGTTGCCTATGTATATGTAATCATTTCGTGACATTTTGCGATGTTGTCAATACATTTCGATGAAATAAACGCGAAAAAGTTCCAAAATGGCTGTTTTTTCCTACAAAATATATTGTCAACACTATCATTTTTCAACGCGAAACAATGATTGAGTGGAACTTTTTTCGCACCAACAAACAGAGTACCGGCCTTTAATTGAAATTTCTTCAACTCCTCGAAAACTTCAGATTTTCTCTTAATGGGGACGAAAAAAACCTTTCGAGAGTAATCATCGATAAATGTAACAATAAATCGAGACCCGGAAAAGGATTTTGTTTTGAATGGTCCCATTACATCCGAGTGAATTAATCCGAGGACTTCATTGCTAG
>PGFW01004746.1:7275-20641 GCA_003123925.1 Haematobia irritans
GATAATCTGTGGATCAGGCAAAGTGATACTATCCCCTAACTACTTCCAAAAAAAAAAAATAAGAAACAAATAAAAAACAAAAAATAAAAACTAAAATTGAAATAAAGTGAATAAGACTCAAAAATGGGTTTTGTTATTTATGGACACATAACATGAAACCAGAGACTAAATGACAAAAAAACAAAACAGAGATAAAAAATTCAACCGGAACTTTCAGCATTTTTCAATCTAAAGAGATAGTGTGTTTGTCATTTGTTTGTAGCAAAAGGTTCCATTGTGCTTTCAGGAGGTTGGTTTTGTGAGTAATAACAAGGAAAAATTCATGTATGAAATGAATAACAAAATTTATTGGTAGCAATAATTAAACATAAAATAGGAGGTGTCCATTAAATGAACTTTGGAAATTAATTTGAAATACCTACAGCATATACCGTATATATAAAGCCAAAATTTTCTATAGAAATAAAATTTTGACAAAATTTTCTATAGAAATAAAATTGTCAACAAAATTGCTATAGAAATAATTTTTTTTTTTAGAAATAAAATTTTGATAAAATTAGAAATAAAATGTTGACAAAGTTTTCTTTAAAAATAAATTTTTTGACAAAATTTTGCATAGAAATAAAATTTTGACAAATATTTCAATAGAAATAAAATTTTGTCAAAATTTTCTATAGGCATACAATTTTGACAAAATTTCCTGTTAGAATAAAATTTTGACAAAATTTTCTATAGAAATAAAATTTTGACAAAATTTTCTATAGAAATACAATTTTGACAAAAATTCCTGTTAGAATAAAATTTTGACAAAATTTTCCATAGAAATAAAATTTTGACAAACTTTTCTACAGAAATAAAATTTCGAACAAATTTTCTACAGAAATAAAATTTTGTCAAAATTTTCTATAGGCATAAAATTTTGACAAAATTTCCTGTTAGAATAAAATGTTGACAAAATTTTCTATAGAAATAAAATTTTGACAAAATTTTCTATAGAAATACAATTTTGACAAAATTTTCTACAGAAATAAAATTTCGACACAATTTTCTACAGAAATAAAATTTTGTCAAAATTTTCTATAGAAATAAAATTGTCAACAAATTTAAAGATATAAAATTTTTTATAGAAATAAAATTTTGATAAAATTAGAAATAAAATTTTGACAAAGTTTTCTCTAAAAAATTTTTTTTGACAAAATTTTGCATAGAAATAAAATTTTGACAAATATTTCAATAGAAATAAAATTTTGTCAAAATTTTCTACAGGCATAAAATTTTGACAAAATTTCCTGTTAGAATAAAATTTTGTCAAAATTTTCTATAGATATAAAATTTTGAAAAAATTTCCTGTTAGAATAAAATTTTGACAAAATTTTCCGTAGAAATAAAATTTTGACAAACTTTTCTACAGAAATAAAATTTCGACACAATTTTCTACAGAAATAAAATTTTGTCAAAATTTTCCGTATACGGGCTCCACAAAGAAAAGTAAATATCTCATATTAAAAAAAAAAAAATAATAAGACTAGCACAAAATAAGTGCAGACCTATTTTGCCAATTCAATATGGGGATATACTGCCAGCAAGCAGTTTTAGTAGTTTTGCATTTTGGGGGAGATTACAGTTTTCCCCAAAAGGAAATTCAATTTTAGAGAAACAAACTCGACAAGTAAAGCAATTGGAATGTGTCAGCATGAATTTAATTGCAATTTTTATAGCAAATGATTGCATTTTTTATTAAGCTGTAGAGGAATATGATTTTGAGAGCTTTCACCATAGGATGAGAAGGTATATAAAATTTTTCATTCGTGATGCCAGGCATCGAAATATTGGCCTTAAGATCGATAGAGTATAAATATTATTGATAGTCCAGATTTTATGGAGCCATCTTCTTAAAACATATTTCATAATTTATGGCCGAATATTAATTTTAATTTTTTTATTTTCATTGCATTTACAGAAAATTTCTCATCTAACTTTGCTGGAAATTCGTTTTGCTTTTAGTTTACACTTATATTTGCCAGTGTAATTCTAAATTATATTTTTTTCTTCTTCATTTGAACTTTCATTATATTTGAAGAACATGTCTATAGTCTCACTTTGCCGTCTAACAACATTGTATTTAGGCGTATTAATGATGCTCAACCCATTCAGTATGCTTCCCTTTTTTTTTAATTTTTTTTTTTTCTTTTTTTTTTTTTTTGAAAAATTGCAAGCCAAATAGACCAGCAAGTAAATGGCAGCAAGTCTGCTGTCCAACGCACAAAGCCAACACCCTCATCTGCAATAAACGGTGCACAGATTAAAATGAGTCAAAGTAAAGACCCAGAGCAAAAGCAGTGCAATTCATTAAATTTACAAAAAAAAACTAAAAACAAAAAATATGGCTGGTCATATTTGTTGCTGGCTTTGACATGGGTAGGAAAAAAAGTTTTGTTTTATATAAACTTCAAAAATTAAAAAAAAAATATTGGGGCTTTAAATTTTCTTGTCTATTGTCGGTTTCTGCGGCAAGCTTTAAAGTGAAATGTTTTTTGGGGGAAATTTGTTTAATATTTAATTTATAATTAACAAATTATAATTGAAGTATATAATTTGTAGTTAATATTTATAATGTTACAGTTAATTTTTGAATTATAATTTATAATTTATTTTAATTTGAAAATTTTATTTTAAATTTATGCTCTATAATTTATAATTTAAATTTCATTTATACATTATTTTTATTTAATAATTATAATTTTAATTTCATAATTAGAAATTTCTTTTACATTTCTAACGAACTTCGTTTAAGACTTATAGCATGACATTTGTACTTACTTATAAGTATGAGATTTTGTTGTCGCAGTAATTACCTGGAAAAGAAGAAAAAAAACACTAATTAATTAAGATCTTTAAAAAAAAAGAAAAAACTTCCTTTCAATTTTTTATATATCCAAATGAAAAGATTTAGTAGGAGACTGCAAAAAGGGACTGAAAATTATTCCAATGACATAGCTTCTTAATTTTATATGAAAAAATTTTGTTGAAGATGAAATTAGACTTTTTCAAGGAAATACTGAAAATTTTGAGACCGTCCTTGGCAACTATTCATAAAATAGAAAAAATTGTTTTATAGCTTCTGTATAGTTTAAAATTTTATTAAAATTCTTAAATTTCTATTGGACAAATATTCTATTGATATAACAAATTTATTTTCAAAAATAAAATAATTAATAATTACTTATACGCACCATGGTAACCTCCGCATCAAAAAATTGTCCCTAAATTAGTTTCGCACACAGATTTTTTTTTGGATTTTACTTCAGGTTTAGCTCGGGGGCATGTTTATAGCTCTGAATATACGCTTTAAAATTTAATAAAATTCTTAATTGCTTTATTGGACAACTATTCTATTGATATAACGATTTACATCATTTCAAAAACATTGTCCCAAATTTAGTTCGCCACACAAAAATTTTTTTTTGCTTGGGATTTACATAGTTTTAGCTCTCATGTTATAGCTCTGAATATAAAGCCTTTCTAAAATTTAATAAAAATCCATTTAATTCTGTATGATCAAATTATTCTATATGCATATAACAAAAATTATTTTCGAAATTAATGTATAATAATTAATGTACTTCATCTACGCACCATGGTGACCTCATCCAAAAAATTGTCCCTAATTAGTTTCGCACACAGATTTTTTTTGTGGAGTTTACATAGTTATCGCTTCGCATGTTTTATTAGGTCTGATTATAACGCTTTAAAATTTAATAAAATTCTTAATTCGATATGACAGAAAACATATTATATTCCTAGTGAGCATCAAGATTTATTATCCATCAAAAATAAATTGTGCCCCAAATTAGTTCGCCAGCACAAATTTTTTTTGCTTGAGATTTACATAGTTTTAGTCTCTCATGTTCGGAGCCACCGCTGGCACACAGTGCCAACAGTGGTTAGGCATGCCCGCTCCTTGCATTACACAAGGTCCGTGGGTTTCGATTCCTGCTTTCGGACCGAACTACCAAAAATTTTTCAGCGGTGGATTATCCCACCTCAGTGAATGCTGGTGACATTCTGAGCGGTTTCAAAGCTTTCTCTAAGTGGCTTTCACTGCAATTGTGGAACGCCGGTTCGGACTCGGCGCTATAAAAAGGAAGGTCCCTTGTCATTGAGCTTTAACATGGAATCGGGGCACCAGCCTACTCCAATGATGAAGAGAGAAGTTCACCAATGTGGTATCACAGGACTGAATAGTCTAAGTGAGGCCTGAATTAATCGGGCTGCCACCTAACCTACCTAGCTCTCATGTTTATAGCTCTGAATTATTTACGCTTTAAAATTTAATAAAATTTCCTTAATTCTATTGGACAAATATTCTTATGATTATAACCAAATTTTATTTTTCAAAAATAAATAATTAATTAATACTTATACACACCATACGTAGCCCTAACAAAACAATGACCCAACAATTATTCCGCACACTTGATTTTTTAATGTGATTTTACATGTTTTTAGCTCTCATGTTTATAGCACTGAATATAAGCTTTAAAATTTAATAAAATTCTTAATTGTATTCGACAAATATTCTATGATATAATAATTTTATTTTCAAAAAATAAATAATTAATAATACTTATACGCACCATGGTACCTCATAAAAAATTGTCCCAAAATTAGTTCCGCACACAGATTTTTTTTGTGGATTTAAAAATAGTCTACGCTTTCATGTTATATGCTCCTGAATATAGCTTTAAAATTGAATAAAAATCTTTAATTCTTCTGGGACAAAAATATTCTTATTATATAACAATCTTTATTTCAAAAATAAATTTAATTATTAATCACGTATACGCAACATTGGTACCTCATCAAAAAATGTCCCAAAACTTAGTTCGCACACAGATTTTTTTGCGTGATTTAACACAGTTTAGCTCTCATGTTTTAGGAGCTCTGAATATACGCCCGTCTAAAATTTTATTAAAATTTCTAATTCTTATTGACAAAATATTCCTATGAGTTATACCAATGTTTATTTTTCAAAAATAAATATTAATAATACTTATATTAATTATAATACTTATATACATGGTAACCTCATAAAAAAAACTGTCCGCAAAAATTAGTTCGCCACAGACACCCAGATTTTTTTTGTGAATTTACATAGTTTAGCTCTCATGTTTATAGCTCGATATAAGCTTAAATTGAATAAAAAATCTTATTCTATTGGGACAAAGCATTTCTATTATATAGCAATTTTTATTTTTCAAAAAATAAATAATTATTTAATACGTATAACGGCACATTGGTACCCCATTCAAAAAAAATTGTCCCAAAATATTAGTTCGCACACAGATTTTTTTGTGGATTACACAGTTTAGCTCTCATGTTTATAGCTCTGAATATACGCTTTAAAATTTTATAAAATTCTCAATTCCATTGGACAAATATTCTATGATATAACAATTTTATTTCAAAAAATAAATAATTAATAATTACTATACGCACCATGGTACCTCATAAAAAATGTCCCAAAATTAGCTAGCACACAGATTTTTTTGTGGGTATTACAATAGTTTATTTTCTATAAACATTCAGAGCTAAATAAATTTATCAACCAAATATCAATTTGGAAAATCTTATATACAGGTCGAATATTAATAAAACATCCATAAAATAAAAAAAACATGTAATGTTTAATATTTATAAAAATATTTTGGTTTTTGCAATTTAATTTACAGCCTATCATGAATTTTATATTTAAATAATGATTACTGTGTTTATTTTTTTATATAATTATATTAATTGCGGTGTTTTGAATATCGAACAATGATGAATGAGAAACAGATGTTTTCGTAATATTAGATTTTCCGCTTCAATACTATAATTTGCAAACCTTTGGTTTTGCTAACATTTAAAATTTATTTCTTTCCGTGTATAACCCGTAAGGTGCCTGTCCATCTCGATACAATATATTCGTTTTTTATTAATAATCAATACACAAAAAGCAAATACCCTTAATGGTATACGAATTTCGTTTCTTTCTTTTTTTTTGTTATGTATATTAAAATCTATTAGGTTTGCTTGCGTAGATGCACATAATGCTAGACATTGAATTTGGAAGTTTGTTGACAAGTGATTGATGGGAAAAATTTTTATGCTTTCAATTAGCAAAAAAAAAAGAAACAAAACAAAAAAAACACACAACAAAATAAAAGAACACGGAATTGGGAAAGAAAATTATGGAATATAGACACATGTTTCAAACGAGCTGGACTATATTCAAAGAGAAAAGAAAATGGACACTATAAAAGATATTTTCTTAAAAAAAAATAAATTTTTAAAAAAACAAGTAATATAAAGTAGTAAGGTTACGGCCGGGCCGGAATCTTAAATACCCACCACCATGAATCAAATTTATAAGTTTCCTTTGAAAATTTCAGGGGGAATTTGGTGACAAGCAGATCAGTTCAAACCAGTAGCACTTCCTGAAGATAAATTTCAAAGATTTTACCTATGAAGGACTAGATCAATTCTGCGATTTATAAGAACCATATATTTGTTGAGCTTTTAGAGGAATCATAAACATCGTGTGCAAGTGTGGCAAGAAAATGAAATGAAAAATGAAATTAACGCCTTGATTTAAAATCTACATCTGTATGATTTTACCCCCATTTATTTAAATGATTACCAGAAGTAAAATCTGGAAACGTATAGATTAAGTTTCAAGCAATTTTCATTATCAAGTGCACATGACCGTATATCACATTTTCGGCCCAGCCTTCTTTATGTTCCTTAAAATACTATCTAGATTTAAAATTTCATGCAAATTTGATATAAGAACTATTAAGTTTCAAAAGCCCAAGAAGTAAAATCGGAGAGATCGTGGTCTGTTTGCGGAGGGATAAACCAAAACATGGACCAATTACACTCCATTTTCGCGCCTCTCATATTTAAGGTCCTAAACATACCCTGTAGATTCTCATTTCAGCCAAATTCGGATAAACAACTACGCTTACTTAGAAGCCTAAAAACATTATTAAAATCATATTCTGCGCACACCCCTATTTGGTATTTCCATAAAAAACATCCAGGATTTTCGATAATTTCAGGCAAGTGGGACAACAATTACGGATTTCCTAAGAAGCCCAAAATAATATCGGGAGATCTGGTCTAAACTAATGGCTTTATTCAAGTAACATTGGACCTATACTTCACGCATTTTCGGATACTCTTTGTTAGTGGTCCTCCGTAAATACCCTCTGATTTCCATTAATTTGATCGGCAAGTGTGATAAAAACACCTGTTTCTATAAGCCTCAAGAGAATAAATCCATCTGGTGACCGCTTCCCCATCCCGGTCTATTATGGGCGTCTGTCTGTGACCTCCCCTTGCACTATATATAAAACATGGTACTCGATATTTTTCAGTACACCTCTGTTACGGGGTGTTAAATACCTCTAGATTTTCTAATTTTCAGGCAAATTGCGTACAAAACTATCAGATTTTAAACGCCCAAGAAGTAAAAACTGGAGATCGGTCCTATATGGGGACTATACCAAAACATGGCACCGATCCAAACTCACGCATTTTGCGCACACCCTCTTCTATTGTTTCTACAATAATCTCTAGATTTCGCAATTTTCAGGCAAATGGATTAAATAACTACGATTCTATAAGCCCAAGATCCGCAAATCGCCGAGTTTTTCGGTCTCTCATATGGGGAATTTACTAAACCTGGACCGGATTTAACTCCCTATTTGGCACAGCCTCTTTATTTGTTTTTCTATAAATTCATTTTTTCTAGATTTCCAACTTTCAGGCAAATTGAGATAAAAAACTACGGATTCTTATAAGCCCAAGACACCCAAATCGGGAGGCCGGTTTATATGGGAGCTTAATAAAATTCCAAAATGTGGGAGCGATATAGCCCACCTTCGAACTTGACGCTGCTGCATACCTACAAGAACGAGTATGTGTTGCGCATAATTTCATCACGATTGTCTTTATTATTGAAGAATATGTACTCCGTCGCTCTACATACCTTGACAGACAGACGACAAGGCTTATATCGTCTTAGAATATTTCTTCCCTGACTCAAGCAATATTATCATACTTATATATAGTTACGAAATCGGATTATTTCGATGTGTTGCAAACGGAATGACAAACTTATTTATACGCCCGTCACCTAATTCTATTGGTGGTGGGTAATGAATAAAAGAGATAAATATCCTATAGTGCGTTGATAGTATTACAATGATATGATTCAGACAAATTTAAGAAAATCTTTTAACAAAATTCCATTTTTTTTTCATGGTTAAATTCCGACGTTTAAGATCCAATTGACACAACGACCCTTATGAGTTCCTTGTGTTCAGAGCCAGTCTCGGCATTAGCATAGATATCGTATTCAACAGAACCTCGTGATGACGCGGCCACGAGAGCATTCTCCAAGACGGGTGCCACCTCAGCCATCTTCTATCGGAAAATTTTGTTCAAAATTTTTTTTTTGTTAGAGAATTTGTTTTCAAAATTTATTTCTGTATAGAAAATTTCTTTTCAAATCATTATTTCTATAGAAAATTTTAAAAAATTTTTTATTTCTATAGAATATTTTTGTCAAAATTTTCATTTCTTATAAAAATTTTGTCAAGATATAAAATTTATTTTTTATAGAAAATGTCAAAATTTTGTATCTTTATAGATAATTTTTCAAAATGTAATTCCTATCAGAAGAATTTTGTCAAACATTTTATTTTCTATAGAAAATTTTTGTCCAAAATTTTCTATTTCTATAGAAAATTTTCTCGATAATTTGATATTCTATAACAATTTTTTTGTCAAAATTTTATTTCACTATATGACAATTTTTGGGTTAAAAATTTTATCTGTGATTGTTGTATTTTGGTATTCATTCTTTAAAACCAGTGCCACTGACTAAAACCCTTACAAAGTGTAGGCTTAGCCAGTTTTTCGCTTCTGTTGGTTAAGCTACACTTGTAGTTTTAGTCAATGCAGGCCGTTTTAAGACGAAGATCGAAAACACAAACAAAGCTGTTAAAGAACATAACCAACAATAGACAATAACGAATGGAAAAAGAAGAGGAAGCACGCTCAAATAAACCCAGCCAACTACACTCACAATCGATGATTTGACAGTGCATAGGAAAAGAGATTATGTCTTGTTTCGAAGTTTATTTCACGGCTTATAAGCCCGTGTACTATCATACAAAACCTTTTTTCGCGAAGCCGCTTTCAGAGTGGTTTCATTGTTGGGTTTAATGAACTGCCTGAATTTATTCTGATAATTGGCTTGCATAGTTTTGCCTGGATGCAAGTAGAGGATGCTTGATGAGGAATGTGGTAATTCAGAAAACGTGCGTCCATCAACCATTTTTGCAGCTATAGGGCTTTGCCAAATAAATTTGAAAACATTCTTTTCCTCGGCTTGATTCGATCTCTCTTGTCCTTCTCCCCACCTAGCCCTTCCCTTTCCCCCCTTTCATTTTTATGCTTTCCATTACCCGTTTAGTAACACTTCGTAAACCTATGTCAATGCAATTGTTTCCCCCCAAAGCTGAAATCCAAAAACAACAACCAATGATTTAAAAGGAAAAAACCCAACCGAAAACAAAAAAAAAAAACGAATGAAAATTTTATTTCTAAAAGAAAATTTTTCTCAAATTTGTATATTCTATAGAAATTTTTGGTCAACATTTTGATGTCTTATTAGAAAATTTTGTCAAATAATCTTATTTCCCTTTACAAAATTTGGGTCCAAAATTTCTATTTTCTAGAAAATATTTTCCTCAAAATTTAATTTATAAAATTTTTTTTCAAAATTTATTTTCTATAGAAATTTTGTCCAAAATTTTTATTACTTAGAAAACGTTTGTAAAATTTGTTGTCTTTCCTCGAAAACTTTTTGTTTCAAATTTATTCTATTATAAGAAAAATTGCAAAATTTTATTTCTACAGAAAAATAGTTAAAATTTGATTTCCTATAAAAATCTTTATTTCTATAGAAAAATTTTGTCAAATTTGATTTCCTATATAAAATCTTCATCAAAATTTTATTTTTTATCAATCATTTTTCTATTTTATCAAAAATTTTATTTTTAATAGAATTTTTGTCAAAAAATTAGCATTTCTTAGAATAATCCTACTGTACAAAATTTTCTCATTGTCCTATTGAAATTTTATGCCAATAATGTGATTTTCTTATAGGAAAATTGTCCCAAATCATTTCCCTCACTTTTTATACGACAAAAATTTTGTGTTCAACCAATTTCTGTCTCTTCTATAGATAAAATTTGTACAAAATTTTATTTCTATAGAAATTTTGTCAAAATTCTATTCTTTTTAGCCAAAACTTTCCTTTCCCCAAAATTTATTTCTATAAAAAAATTTGTCAAAATCTTTATTTCGTATGAAAAATTTTCTCAAATTTTTTTATTTCTATAGAAATTTTGTCAAACATTTTATTTCTATTAGGAAACATTTAGTCAATATCTTATTTCTATTAGAAAAAATTGTCAAAATTTTATTATTCTTATTGAAAATTTGCTTCAAAATTTTATTCGATCGAATTATTTCACACAATTTTATTTTTTATATAGAAAAATTTTGTCAAAATTTTATTCCTCTAGAAAATTTGCCCGAAAATTTTATTATTATTACCAAAAATCTTTCCTCAATATTTGATTTGTATAGAAAAATTTTGTTAACTTTTTAGGACGAAGTATTTACTAAAATATTTACATAAACCACCGATATTACATAAAATACGTAAATGCCATCTTCGCAATCATTAAAGGCATCAGAAGTCGGACGAAACACTTAAACTCATTTAATAGACAAATTTTCAATTTACAAAGGAATATTAGAACAGGAACAATAAACTAACCATATTCTTGACGTAATAATACATAGACAAGGGAAAACCAACTGCAGACTAAATTCCGCGTACCAAAAAACCAACGGCTTTCTGGACGACTTGCCCTCAATTTTACTCTACAGCACAGAAATCGGTATAATAATCCAATACAGCGACAAATTTTTCATACGAAGGATATTTAATATTAGTTGATCCAAGAATTTCATTCTGAAAATGAAATAACAATTTAAAACGAATTCTCCAAGACAACAAATTCTCCCCACAACGAGACATATAATCACACTCTTTCGAAAGTAAAAGCCAACCTACCAAACAACCGAGAATTGCACAAGAAAAAGGATTTCAAAAATATTCACAAACAGTGACATTATATTACCAAACTTCTCCGAGAGGACTGTCCAAGTCTGACAGCTATACAATAAAGAAAAAATATTATCACTCTGCTGTTAAAACTACAAAACACTCGTCAACGGATCTTATTTATTTTAAAACAAAACAAAACATTAAGAATGAGACCAACACACGTCAGTATATAACGATAAATGCAACGAGTGACAAAATCCAACTTATGGCCAAAAGACAATTATTATTGGTACGACAATGCAAAAATTAAAAACAGATTGTCTCACATAAAATCGGATATAAAAAAACAACAGACAAGCCAATTGAACCACAAAAAACAACCACTTGCGGCCCACTGTACATTGACCTGGTCACAAAACCTAACTTTAATAACGTAGGAAATCCTATGCCAAGGAAAAAATACAGACGAAGATTTTTACTTCTAGGAAATGTTTACACATAATTAACACATCACCCATACTAACGAGAGAATAAAACTAGTAAAAAGATATGAGAACTGCCGCCTGAGAAATATAGTCGACATTTATACGAGATACAAAAACACAAAGGGAGAAAGTGATCACCAGTAGAAAACCAGACAGCGAAGATAACAAGACATCGGATAAAATGTAAATGACAATTGTTTGAACTTTAATTTGTGATTTTGGTAATTAACTTTTGTTTTAATTTGCTAATTTGTAGCCTTTGGAAAACGGTTCGCGAAGTCAACCGCAGAATATCGGAAAATAAAAAACTAGAAAACAACCAATTTCGAGTTTAATTTATAGACCTTTACAGCCGAGACTTATGGAGATAAAATTCCATCAAAATTTTCATTCCTATAGAAGAATTTTGTTAAAATTTGATTTCTATAAAAATTTTTATCAAAATTTTATTTCTTTATAGAAATTATGTCAAAATTTTTATTTCTATAGGAAAAAAATTTTTTATGACAAAATTTTATGTCTATTGAAAATCTTTTGCAATGTTGACTTTCTATAGACAATTTTGTCCAACATTATTATTTCTATAGAAATTTGTCACAAAATTTATTTCTATAGAAAATTTTAGTCAAAATTCTATTTATTATAGAAAATCTTTCTCAAATTTGTTTTTCTATAGGAAATTATTTCAAAAATTTTATTTCTATAGAAAATTTGTCAAAATTTCTTATTTCTATAGAAATTTTTGTTCAAAATTTTATTCTATCCAACTATTTTCACACAATTTTATTTATAGAAAATTTGTCAAACATTTTTATTTCCTATATAAAATTTGCGAAAATTTTATTATCTATAGAAAATGTGTCAAAGTTTTTATTTTATCGAACATTTTTTCATACCTTTCTATTTCCTATGACAAAAAATTTCTTCAATATTTGATTCTATAAGAAAATTTTTTGTTAACAATTTTTATTCTATAGAAAATCTTTGTCAAAATTTAATGTCTATTAGAACAATTTTTGCAACATCTTCATTTTCTATAGAAAAATTTTGTTCAACATTTTATTTCTATAGAATATTTATTGTCCAAAATTTAATGTCTATAGAAAACTTATTGTAAAACATTTTATTCTTCTATGAGAGAATTTTTTGTCCAAATTTTATTTCTATAGGAAAATATTTGATCAACATTTTATATCTATAGAAAATTTTGCTCACAATTTTTATTTGTACACTGAAAACTTTTGTCAAAATTTTATTTTCTATAGAAAACTTTGGTAAAATTTTATCTATCCATTCAGAAAAATTTATGCTCAAAATTTATTTCTAATTACTACATTATTTCTTCCGAGCTATTATGGGACAGATATTAGATACATAAACGCATCTGACTAATTGCAATTTTCCCAGCCAGATTCGGATTGAAATTTGCTTCCTTCGATGAGTCATACTCTGACCGAAAGCCAAATATTACTCGCATTTGGAGAGGATCTCGGTTATATATGGGGCTCGTTTATCACTCTAGATTTTAATTTGTGGCGATGTGGGACAATATGTAGACACTCTCAAGATAGTTAGTGAGTTATCTATATTGACCAAAATCTTCTGGTAAAAATTTGTTTACTTTCCTACAGAACATATCCAGCCTTCCTGCAATACTCAGATCTCTCTTCTGCTTCTCTAGAGTGTT